>FIZR01002053.1:0-54104 GCA_900060175.1 Ferrisia virgata
TTTTTTTTTTTTTTTTTTTTTTTTTTTTTTTTTTTTTTTTTTTTTTTTCATTTTCCAAGTGCGAAGCGGTTTTGATATTTGTGTAGTTAAACGTAGAATATAGGTATAGGTAGGTATATATATACCTACGTATAGAAAACGATGCCGGAAGTACCACATGGTGGATACACTTAGGTAATTATAGGCTTTCGACGTAGGTTGATACGTGCATAAAATGAGCTGAAAAAAAAAACAGCAATATAAAAGGTACCTACAACGATGATGCAGGGTTGAAAGTGTATCGTGCGAACTTGGTGTGTTTTCAGTGTGCGTGCTTGTGATCATGTTGAAGTTCGGTGTTGATGACCTCTACGAGGGGGTTCGACCTGCGCGCTTCCGCAAATTAGCATCGTGTTGTGATCGAGTAATGATGATTTAGTGCAGTCGTTTTTGCTGGAAAAAAAAAAGAAAAAATGTCCGAAACTGGACCAAAATTTGCAGAAAGGGGAGATTTTGTGGTAGAGTGGGCATATTATTAATATGTGTCCCGAAATTCCTTACAACATGTGATTTACTGTCTCTCTTTTGGGGGGTTGGTAATTTTGATTTTTTTGGTAATAAAATTCGAAATTATAAGAGAATGAAAAAGAAATGTCCAAACAAAAGTTGTAGAACCGGTTTCTTCATATTTTTTCATACGATGTCATCACCGATGGGGGGGGGGGGTTACAGTATGTGGAAAAATACCATTGAAAAAATTTCTCACCGATAAAAATAGTTTTTTTTTTTTTTTAAATCGTCCTAATTCACCTTCAAGATTAAAGAATTGTGTCTTGGTATATCACTTTCATTCTAATATGTATGCTGAGTGAAAAGTACTCTCAGTTCTTTTCTCAGGTGAGAGGGGGCTGTTCGAAAAGTCATCAGTTTTTTAAAGATAGGTCAGTAAGGGTATGAAATTAGAGAAATTAGTTCAAGCGAAAGTTATAGAGCATTAAAAGACGAACATTTTAATTTTTTTTCACATTTCTTTGCTAGATGGGCATTCAGAAGTGGTGCAAGGGAGGGGGGGCTATGGCAAAAAAAGTAAACGATGTTCAGAAATTTCTCACAAAATGAATGGATGGATTACGTTTTAGCCAGCCTAAAAAAGAAATCAGATGATTCTAATTCTGGAGTTGTGGACTGCCAGCTCTATTTTAATAGCCATTTGACTGCTACACACAAATTGGGCTGCAAGGAGGGGGTGGGGGAGAGTTCAAAATTTGAAATTTTGGACAGCGATGTCTATTTACTAGGTTTTCAATTTACTGTTCTATATTTATGAAAGTATTTAGCTCTTGGTTCCAAAATGGTCCCCCAAATAGGGTGTTCAAAGTTGGAAATTTTGCGAAATGTACGTTATGAGTTTACGAATGTGTGGGGGGGGGGGGGTTGAAACTCGTATTTATCACTCGGACCAAAATAAAGTCTCCTAAATGTATATTAATATCTGAAATTTTGCAAAATTTTGGATTTTGAAACCCTGTAAAAGAAAATCAGGCTATTATGACTATCAACATACCGCAAATTACAGGAAAAGGGGAGAGAGTGTCAACAAAATTTGTCTTGGTAAACTAAAGGACGATTGAGACTGCTCTTAGGGATGTCAGATATATATTTTTATGGTTATTCCCCCCTTCCAGCCAGTAAGCTTGGAATCGCAGATCAACTAAATACGAGTAAAGCTCCTCTCGGGACATAATTCAGTTACGCCCCATTTTGGGGAGGGGCTGAGCTGCTAAAGTAAGAAAAAAAAGGTTCATTTTCAAGCCAATCAACAAAGGGAAGAGGAGAGCATCAACAAAACTTATTTTGGAGATTCTAGAAGACCTTTGAGACTATTTTGAACCATGTCAGATTTTTGTTCCTCTATATTTACCCCCTTCCCCCTCCCAACTAAAAATAATTCATGCAGCTCGATACCGACCAAAACCCGTTGAATTTGGTTGAGTGAGGACGACCTCGAGTCGAAATTCAGTCATGCCCAAATGTAGGGCAGGGGAGGAGGCTAAATCGCAAAAATTGTTCCTTTTTGAGCCAATAGTTAGAGAATCCAAAGTTGTATAACTTACCCCGAAAATCAGCCTTCTGGATCAATTAGGAAGGGTAATATGGGGTTTTTAGGAAGTCGTTTGGTATTTACATTCATTAACGGCCCTAGATGTACTGGGAGGGGGAGGGGGGTCTCAACTTTTCAGCATGATTACACCCCCTCACAGCCCCAAAAATGCAATTTTTTGATCGGTTTTTACCCATATTTTTTGTTTGTTCATCGCATAGCGTCCCCCTCCAAATTGAGCTATAAAGTTGAAATTTTATAGATGTTATATAGGTCCTGGATACGTTTTGTGAAGGAAGGAAGGAAGGAAGGAAGGAAGGAAGGAAGGAAGGAAGGGAGGGAGGGAGGGAGGGAGCTCAACTTTCATCCTGTTCACATCCTCTTACAAGCCAGAAAAGGTTGTTTTCTGTTGGTTTTTCTCATTTTTTGAGTTTGTTCCTCGCCCCCTCCTTCAAAAGGGGGCTAGGAATTTTGCGATGCGTCAGTTCTAAGCGTATTTCCCTTCCAAATTATTGGCTTTTTTCCTATTTTTTGTTCGTTCTTCACATAAAGTCCTCCTCCAAATTGAGCTATGAAGTTGAAATTTCATTTGTAGATTTTCATATGCTAGGTCCTAGATATGTCTTGTGTAGAGAGGGAGGTCAACTTTCATCCTGATTACATCTCCTCACAAGCCAGAAAAAGTTGTTTTTTGATGGTTTTTTTTTGTATTTTTGGAGTTTGTGCCTCCCGTACCCCCCACATCCTTCAAATGGGGCTAAGAATTTCTCGATGCATTAGTTCTACGCGTATCTCCCTTTCAAATTGAGCTAGAGGATTGAAATTTAGCATATACGTTTAGTAAAGGTTCTGAATGTATCTTTTGCGAATTTCGACCTCCCGATTCCATTATACTACCCCACAGCCCCCCCCCCCAATGTTTTCCAGACAATGTTTCGTATTTTTTGAGTTTGTTCCTCCCGTACCCCCCTCCTCCTCTTTCAAATAGGGCTAAGAATTTCTCGATGCATTAGTTCTACGTGTATCTCTCTTTTAAATTGAGCTAGAGGATTGAAATTTGGCATGTACGTTTAGCAAAGGTTCTGAATGTATTTTTTGCGAATTTCGACCTCCCGATTCTATTACAGCACCCCACAACTCCTCCCCGCCCCAAAATGTTTTCCAGACAATATTTCTCATTTTTTGAGTTCGCATTACTCGTAACTTTTCTACAAATTAAAGTAGCAGGCTGAACCTTGGCATAGACATGTCGTAAAAGTGTCAGATATGTCGTTTGGATGCGTCGACTTCTTATCTCCATCGCAGCCCTTCGCTGCCCCTAAATCACGATAATTTTGCCTTTGCGTAAATTTTGATCGGGTTATAACCCTGAGAGCTGTGCACTAATTTACGTTTCGTTTGTTTTGCTCGATTTGGCAATAAAATGTAAAAGCGGATTGTAGGATGTGTTTCCTTGTAGGAGTAATGCTAATTGGATTGGGCTCGTTCTACATTCCGAGGGGGGGGGGAGGGTAATATGGATAAAGCTTCCATGCTGAGTTCGAGTATACGCTAGGCGATGTATTTTTGAACATCTCGGTATTAAGTATTGCGTAAAAAATACCAGTCTCGATTAAATATTCAAAATGATTTTTAAATAAACATACGGTACTAATATTGCAGAAAGATAGTAGTACTAAACATCGCGAATGGAATCACGAGATGAGAAATGACGGGGTAGATGGAGGGAGGGGGAGGGGGGGTGAAGCGAGAGAAGTAGCACCAGGCTCGTCATTTTGAGAAGGCGATCACACAACACTTGAACACTTGGTTGAAAAAAAGAGAACCGGTTTCACTGTAGCATGCTATCACAAACACCTTAGCCGAAGAAAATTTGTTATTTTAATATTACCAGATAGAAAGTTGTCGGGTGCTGGACGATCGTCGTTAGGTACACATGTGAAATAATCGTATAATAATAATAATAATAATAATGTATGTATATACTTACACATCGTTGAATACTCGCTATGTAAATGCTGTTTTAAAAGCTACGAGCATTATATTCGAGAAGAGGTTATATACATACGTATTTACGGTATAAAGAGAAGAGAACCATAGGTACTTTTAACTCTTTACCTGTGTGCATAGGTACGACGACGTGCGAGTATTTTTTTTTTTTTTTTTCAAGTGTTTTCTCGATTTATTGAAATTACACGCGGATACGCTTATGGCGATGTTTCCAGTAATAATGGAGGAAAGCAAAAACAACCCACTAAAGCTCACGCATTGAAATAAAAAAAAAAAAAGTGCGCCAGAGAGCGAGAAAAAAAATGAGAAGATGCGAAGAACCTCCTCGTTGCATCGTCGTAGTCGTTGGTATTTTGCCGGTACTCGGTACTTTTTTTTTTTTTTTTTTTTTTTTTTTTTTTTTCACCGTTGCGGATACGTTAAATTATCGGTTATCGTCGGACTTCCCGTTAACCAGTTTGATCCGTGTACCAATGGACTCGGGCGAGGTCGACAATCAATATGTACTTAACGAAATCAGCTACCTTGAAGGGGTTACCATTACCACTTGCTGCGTCTCGCTGTACATATATGTGCAACTTTTGTACTCTCGGGCGAGTTTGGTTTGAAAATACGTGTATACCTACCTACTGCGAGAGTTTGAGCGAGAGTAAAAAAAAAAAAAAACAAAAAAAAAACAACGAACAACAACATTGCAGCTAATTCTGGCGTGCGTGGCATTGCAAGGAGAATTGCATCACGTGAAATTCTCCCGCCATCGGTAGGACGATTTAATATATTGGCATGTGTGTGGGGCGATGATGACACCGCGCAATGCCGCGATGACATTAGACAATGACATTTTACAAGGCGATGGGTAATTGTAGGAGTCTCGATGCATGTTCCGTTCCGACGATCCAAGTCGTATTACCTACTGTTACAATTATTATGGGCTTAGAGCTAGCCCCGAAAGGGTGCGGTGTTACGAATAATATTACGATGAGAATATTATCAATTATAGTAGTCGACTTTATAGTGCCGAGTGTTCTGTTTTACTTTGCTTTGCTTTATTTGATCGTAGCTCTGGATGGAATCATGGTTTGTAGGTTGTTGGCATGTACGGTAGGGATATTGATTCCAATCCGGCCAGCTCCGAGGAAGTAATGTTTTAAGGTGAAATTACCGTGTAATTGTCTAACGTATTGAATGATTTAATGATATGGTGTTTAAATAAACGTAATACGTATGTAGGTATATATATTTGTGCGAGTGTGTACGATACGATGTTGTGTGTACGTAGTAGATGTACACGTACCTACGTGTTCATTTAACCTAATTGAAGTACCCTCCTAGTGCTATGCGAAATCGTATTTAGAAGCCATTTTGTTTTGTTTTTTTTTCTTATTTATTCTTTTTTTTTTTTAGATTGACTCAGGTTAAGTTGAAAATTAACGCTTTCACGTGGTCGACATGGATCATTTGATTGTTCACTTTACGAAGTGATTCGTGATGATTTAAGAGTTTTAAGCAGACCAAAAAAAAAGCATCGCCAGCGATGATCTTTTCCCTAATCCATGGCGAGGGTAGTGGAAAAGCAATTTATGGGGCTAAACAGTCGACATCACCAAACGGCACAGCTAGTACCTATACCTACTAAATCAACATATGAAGTTTTAATTTTACAATCCTCGGTGGGGGGGGGGGTGAAGGTAGGTACGCGAAGAACAAACTCAAAAATGTAAGAAAAACTTACAAAAAAAAAACAACTTTTTCGGAGTTATGAGGGGGTTCAATCAGGCTGAAAAGTCGAGACCCTCAAAAAGCACATCTACGATCCCTATTAAATCTACATACCAAATTTCAACTTTCTAGCTCAATTTGAAGGAATGGATCAAAAAGGTAAAAAAAAAAAAGAACCCTCGTATCATCTCTCCTAATTGATCCAGCAGGCTGATTTTTGGGTATATTTACACAACTTTGGACACTCCATCGATTGGCTCGAGAAGGAAAAATTTTGTGTGATTTTGGCCCCTCAGCACCCCCTCTCCCAAATTTTAGCCTAACTGAATTTTGACCCTAGCTTATTCCCACTCGTATGCATATAAACGGTCGCCAAACTGAGCCTAATGACCGAATTGGAGTGATTTTTGCCAGTATTGAGCAGAGTAGTCTCTGGGTTGGGGGGGGGGAGTACAAAAGTAAATATTTGATATGGCGAAAAATGCTCGTAATGATCTTCTAGCACCCCAAAACGGATTTTGAGGCCATAAAGACCTGGTTTTCATTGACAATATGACATAGAAAATCAGACTGAAAATTGGTAATTGCAATTTTAAAAGGTTGATTTTGAACTCGACCGTTGAATGCTCAAAAAATGGTTGTAGGATACCTACTAAATCTACACACCTAATTTCAGCCCGCCAATTTAATTAAAAAAATTATTAGTTGGAGAAAAAATTCAAAAAATTGTGAAAACAATTCTCGCTGAAACCATTTACCATATTTCAATTTTTTTAGACCAATTTAAAGATGAGCTGGGCGAGAAATGAACTTGAAAAATGGCAAAAATGCCTCAAAAATTCACTGTTTATTAGGATTCTTATGGCGATGAAGGAGGGAGGGAGGGAGGGAGGGAGGGAAAATTTCTAAAATTTCTGCAAAATCTGCGTGCCAAATTTCAACTCATCACCCCAACTTGGAGAGGAATTCGACAAGGAATAAAACCGAACCCGAAACCACCTTTGGAGGGGAGGGGGGAGTGCAATGGGGCTGCAAAGTTTGAATGTGCAATAGCCATATCTCAGTCACCTACTCACTCTATATGTTAGTTTTCAGTCTCGTAGCTCAATTTGATGTTTGGTGGCGAGGGGAGGGGGGAAGAGGAAGTTGTGTGAAGAAGAAATTTTTTCGAGGAAGGCGTAACTGAAAAAATTTCAACTTGAAAAATAACTAAATGGGTGAAAATGTCATATTATTCGTGTATAGCTAAAATGAATAGTGTTTGAACTTGTATTCAAAGCTGAAATTTTCGTATTGAAACGAACGGAAAAAATTTCAGTCTCAGTTACAATATTTCAGCTCTGATGTTTTGCGTTTCAGTTTCGGTTTTGAGTACTTTTTTTTGATGAGCCCAATTTTCCATACATATGTCGTGTTTCCAATGAAAACGACGCTGTTACTGTCTATTAATTTATGGCCTTGGGGAGGAGGGGGGTATCAAAAAAATCCGTTTTGGGGTCCTGAAAGACTATTAAGACCATCTTTGGTCATGTCAGGTATCATTTTTTTTCATTTTATCTGCCGAAACTAAAAATCATTTGCTCAGCTCGATACCGACTAAAATCAATCAAAGGTGGGAATGAAGCTTCAACTGGTGGCAGATTTGATATTCTGGAGTGGGGATTGCCTCGGGTCAAAATTCAGTTGTGCTCAAATGTGTGGGAGGGGGTGCTGATGGGCTGAAGTTGCACAAATCATTCTTTTTCCAGCTAATCGATACGCAGCCTAAAGCTGGATAATATATCCAAAAATCAGTCTCCTAGGTGAATTAGGAGGGGAAATATGAGGGGGAATTTCCCCTCTTTCGACGTAGTAAAAAGGTTGGTCCCTTCCCTATCTCGTCTCCAAATTGAGCCAGGAAGTTGAAATTTGGTATGTATATTTGGTAGGGATTCCACATGTGCGTTTTGAGCGGTTTCGACTTTTCAGATCCCTTGCGGCCTGGAAATGTGTTATTTTTTCTGTTTGTTCCTCGCATATCCCTCCCCCCTCCACCCACCGCCCCCATCACCAGCTCAAAATTGAGCTAGGAAGTTGATTTTTTTCCCATATAGGTTTCAGTTTCAATTCCACTTTATGGTGTCCTGTTTATCTTAATGTCAAAAAAGGGGTAACTTCTCTATCCCTTCTCCTAAACGAACACCGAAGGCTAATTTTTGGATGTATTTCATAATTTTGATTATTTGTCGATCGGTTCAAAAACAAATCATTTTTTCAATTTTTAGCACCTTTGCAGTCCCTCAACAAATTTTAGACTTTACTGATTTTTTCATCCAAGGTCTTGCCATCAGTTTAAGCTTACAAATCGAATTTAAAAGATTTTGGTTTATATTCTGTCGAACGCATGTATAATTTTAGTATGTTGGAAAATTTTCTAGACATCGAGAAGCGAGCTAAAAGTTTAACAGATTTTTTTCACTGGTTTTTGAAAAAATTTACTCTCTCTTTTGTCCGCGTTCCTTCTTCGAAAAAATCCTTCATCGTGTTACCGAATGATTCGTTCAAGTATCGTCCCGATTGGGCATGTTTTCAAAGCTATAATGGGAGGGAAGCAGGAGGGAGGAGGGAAGAATGAGCAGAGACCGGTTACTTTATTTTTAACTGATTAGTTTTTTTTCGTTGGTGAGCAAACCCTGTTGGTAATTTTTCAATGATATTTCAATTATTTCGACTTTCGTCAAATGATTTGGTGATTTGCAGAGCGGGAATGGGGAGGGCGTCACAATGCGAAAAAATAATATTTTATGAAATTTTATGATTTGTATCTGAATAAGATTTCACTTCAAGTTCTCTCCTGTTTATTTATTATTTTTTTTTGAATGTCAATTACATTTGATTCCAACCAGTTTATTTTTCTCACCCTCTGTGATGATGATGATGATGGTGATGCTGAAACCCCTCAACGATTTCAACTTCGAATATAGATCTTGACCTTATAATATGAAAAATCATAGGTACTTGTAACCTAATCCAAAACCATATTATATTCAGACATTGACCTCAAAATTCAACGATGAAACTGTGTAGGCTTAGATACCGAGTAACCAGGTATAGATAATTTTGACCTTGATATTGAAAGTGGTTAACGTATCGCATCGATCCATATTTGAAAATTGAGATTGGAAAAATGCTTAAAAAATTATATCACGATCCAGCAATCACTTATGATTTCGCCTTACCCCCTTTTGAATTAACCTCAAGTGCATGCGAGCTTCGTCCATGTTACGTGTACTTCTACCTAGGTCATTTCTTAACATCATTAAGTGTATACATATTTTTTTCTTCCATTTAATAGAACACGATACGACAGAGATAAAATCGCCACTAAGATGGCGTATAGATCGCGCCTTCATTTTCTAAAGGGGGGTATTGCTTAATTCAATTCAGCGTATATAAATCAAGGTCTGCCGCGCTAGATTACGTTTCACCAAACCGCTGCGCTACGTTTAAACGTCGTAACCTATTCGTTTTCCATCTAAGGTAACCTATAGCCTAGAATGGTCCGAAATTCTTAACCGGTGTCATTTAACTTAAGTAGGTCTTAATTTACCTCGTATTAACGTCCAACCCAGCCCAGCTGCCTTATTATTGGTCGATACTTACACGCAGATAATGTCAGAACTTGTCTGTCATCTGTGAACGTGTGTAACTCTTTGGCGTAGTCATCACAACACGACAGACGTACTATCTTTGGTTGAAAAATTCAATTATTTTTTTAAATGTACTTTTCGTCATTTTTATTACTTTTGATAAAAAAAAAAAAATTTAAAAATGCACGCAATCTAACTGGAAAAGAAAAAGGTATTTTTTTTGTAGCCAATTGTTCGACCTTGAGTGATTATAAATATTTTGCCAACGAAACGAAATTGCTTGCGTATTATTTGGTTTAAAAAAAAAAAAAAAAAAAGAATTATGTAATTAATATTTTGAGAATAATTCGCCTAAAACATCACGCAGTGTTTTCTAAACAATTACTGCATAAATGACCGAGTGTTAAAAAATTTTTTTTCCATTCATTTTGTATGTAACTGTGTACATGTACCTGAATGATATGAAAACATTGTGGTATTATATTAGATTGGTCGAGGAAGATAGAAACGTACGCTGGTTGCTGGTTTTTGTTTTTATTTGGCACAATGTCCTTCGTTGGGTATTCTTCTAGCTCGATTAATACCGTACGAATTCGTCTGATGTTTATATACGAGAAAAAAATTGGACAATAGTGTTTATTTAACGATGATGTACGAACCGTTAGTTAATCGATCGTATACCATACATCAAAAGCATGACTAGACCAGATCGATCGAGATAAAGTAGGGCCGAGGGGGGGGGAAGGAGAGAAGGAGGGGAAATTGACGCGTTAAGTTGTACGAGCTAATTATACGTGTATAATCCATCATCTGCGGATGGTATAAATATATTCGAATAAATAGTAGGCCAATTAGCGCACGTCGATGTCGATACGCGAATCGAATACATCATCTATACTTTCTCTTCTTACGGATTATTGGTCGAAACGATCTTCATAATATGTATAATAAAGAATGGGAAGGTGGGGTGCGCGCCAAGTGCGAAAATAAATAAACAAAAAAAAAACCGAATTCATCTGTCATACGTGGGAATTTATTATTGTTGCAGGAAATCACTGGATCGATCAACCTTTATCGCCTAGCGCCAGTTTTAGCGACTGCGCCTCCTCCTGGCGCAGTGGAACACCATCTCCGCCGCTCAGCGAAAGTGGCGGATCTGGTATTTGGGGATCGATTGGAACCGACGAAGGTATCGTTTTGGATGAAGAATACGACGAATATCCGCGTAAACGAAAGGTAAGCATCGTTCACAGCCTACCTATCTGTATTGCGTTTATTTTATTATAGGTTTAAAACCATCTAGGTTGGTACCTGTGAATATTTGGTCGATAATTAGGAGAAAAAAAGAATCAAATAAATACATAAATAAATAATAATAAAAGGTCGAACGTTACGTGCAGATTATAGAGTACCTCTCGCTATATCTATCTGTAATAACGATATACTTGCGTTACTATATCTCCTATATACATATATATATCTACAGAGAGGTAGATACTTTCTCTTTTAGCATAGTATTCGGTATTTTTTTTTTCTTTTTTTTTCGCCTATATCGAGTTTCGCGCCCAGATCATTCTCCATCTGGGGCTCGCGGTATTAGATTAAAAACACGCCGCGACTGGGATGCGATTTTACAATACTTATAGCTATAGAGGAACTGGTACAGAGAGAGAGAGAGAGAGATAGGCTATATCTACTGAGCCCGAAATTGCTGTGTAGCGAGCGTGCCAGGCGATGGGGACGTGTACTTGAATACGGCAAGTTACGTGAAACGCAGCGCAGCCCGGCACAATCTTATTTCGCCGTTACGTAAGCCAGTATACCGGAGAGCCCGATTACGTTATGCCTTAAAAAGTGGCTTAGTGAAAGGCAACAATATACACGTCCAGAATAAGGAAAGTGTAGTACGTACGTATGTGCGTTCTTGAACATTGCTGTATGAAATATTCGGCGTGTTTTCTTAATCGCCAACCAACAACGAACGCCGGCAATTGCCATACAAATAAGTGAATACCTATTTGCGTCGAGCAATAAGATGCGAATTTCTACGTAACACGCCGGTCGCTGTGTTATCTCGATATCAACACGTTATTAGAGATGGATGGAATGCTGTCGATAATTGCACGAGACCAGAGACCAGTGACAGACAAGTGTGTCTGTGTCTGGTGATGGTCGTGTCTTGTGTGAGAAGCTCCAACTGATGAGCCATTTGTCGCGCAGTTCTTGTACTTTGGATGATGAAATTATCCAACTGATCGGTGATCTTTGCATAGATAATGGTGGCCGAATAAATTAGCGACGAAATACGAAACATGCATAGAAATATAGTGCACGGTTAATCGAATGTTGTGTGGAATTGATGATATGAGGACTGCTACTACTGCCTGATTTGAATACTAGTAAACTGATCGCATTTGTGAACAATTTAACGTGAAGCTGTGAAAGGTGTAGCTGTACGAGCCGCTCGATGGTGTCTAGAGAGCGAGGAAGCCACCTCTGGAAACAAAGTATTATTACGTGAAGAAATAGTAAATGGAGAATTAATTAATTCCCGACCGTGGTTCAGCCCTTTTGCCTTCAGCCACTCGGATCGCGGTAGAAATGCATATTGAAGATGGATTTGCTAGATATGAGAAGTACCTATCGTTGCGCAACATTTACGCTGGTTTTCTTTCTACGAAGGTTACGATAACTAATTAAGAACTCGTTGCAATTTGCAATGAGCCAGAATTAAGCGGAATGTGGAGTACGATTGTTGAGAACTCAAACTGGCTCGGTTTTTCAAGAATTGACTGTCGGGTGTGATGATTTGTTCAACGGCCACGTTGCGCAGTTTTGCTGAACTAAGAAACAATGTAATTGCCGTCTAGAATTTCGGATACCTTTCTTCCAATGGAACAAAATTGTTCATATCTTCGAGTAATGAAAGTAAGATGATTTTAGGGATGACATTTGAACCATATCTAGTTCGCTTGAAAAACCACGAAGAGAGGATGGGAGCAGAATGGAGCAGAAGTTGAGTTTTGAACCATTCTCAACTTCAGTAGGGAGATTGGAGCATTGTAGGTAGATCAATACCATTCTGAACTAATTGGAATGTGATGTATGATTGCCAAAGATTCATTCTAGCTTAATTTTCCAAGAATTAAATACTAGGTATGATAATTTCTTCAACAGCCACCGTATAGGGATCTGCTGAATTTGGAAATTGTGTAATTGCTATCAAGCATGCTCGATAAATGCCTATATCTTTCTGTAAGGCTCAAAAATCTCATCGTGTTGTGGACAGAAAGCATTGAAAATTATTGAAAATTAAAATTGGACGAGATTAAGGGCCAATTTTATCAACAAGCGGAAAACCAAAGTTTTGAATCATGCTGACTTTTGATGGTTAACTGTGTTATCTTATCATTTCCTAATGCGGAAGATTTGAGTACCTATTGCAAGTAAATCAAGCGTTGAACTGAATGGAATAATGAGTATGATCGACAAAGATTCACTCCAGTTTAGTTTTATAAAAATTGAATGGCAGGTGTGATGATTTGTTCAACGGCCACAGCAGTGGATCTGCAGAAATTGAAAATTGTGTGATTGCTGTCAAAAACTCAGCAGCATAGAAAACGCTACAACCCATAAGAATGGGTGATTTTTAAAATAGTTTATTAGTAGTCAAGTTACAAAGAATACGTAGCAATCATTAATCTAGAGTAGTAGCCAGAGATTATGTAAATGGAAGCGGATTAGGATTTTTGACTTTTTTGATCTGCAACCATCATTTATATAACATTACGCCCTTCTAGTAAAGTTGGCTTGAATATTGTTTATAGATCAATCACTAATAGTCCGGCATATGGTGGGAATGAAAGTGTGTCCCCCAGCCAATCCTCGGGGTTCATTTTAAGCCATATTACACAAAGTCAAAGTTGGCAAGACTTACATAATGGTGGTAATTTTGATTGATAGATATACTGAAATTTTACATTTTGACGTGTAACTCGAAAACTATGGGTCTTTCAAAAAAACAATAAGACAAAAAAATGTCCTTTGTAGCATTTATAATATTTTTTATCCTGTAAATTTTACCGTAAGTCTCATAGTTTTTGAGTTTGGTGCCAAAATGTGAAATTTCAGTGTACCCGTAAATCAAGATGACCACCATTTTGTAAGTTTGGCCAATATTGATTTCGTGTAACATAGCTTGAAATGTTCGCTAAGTTGTCCCCTTAAAGAAAAATCATATCGTGAAGGATGAGTGGGAGAGGGGTGCATTCTTACCCTCATCATATGCTAGATTAAGAGCTGAGAGAGTTTGCTTCCTCCTTCCAAATCCCACCTTGCAACCTATTCCATGTGATAGTGGAATGATTCATATCTACATGAGATATTTACTGTAATAAATCATGATAATTGTAAAAACCAACAAAATACTTTTCAATGAAGATTCAGTCTGTGACAAAAATCATCAGTACTATTTGTCATGTGACACAAAATCCCATCAATAAGCGCAAACATTGACGCTAAAGAACGTAGAAACATGTGTTCAACACTGTCGCTATCTATATATAACATATGGAAGTAATTAACTGAAAGAGTAAACTATGCTGCGTTGTATAGTAACGCCATCTTCTAGTTCATTAGTGCACTAAAAAAAAAAAAATACTAAGGACTTGTCAGTCGTATCATACTGTTCCTATTGATTGTCAATTGACCGTTGAATTTCTTTCTAGTTTTGCAAACATTAACTAAATCCATCTAATTTGTCAACTTTTTGTCACTGTTTATAATCAGTCACGCAGATTTTGTCCACTTTTTGCAAATATTGACCCAAAATACGTTGATTTTGTCAACTTTATGTCACTTTTTGGTGTTCATTGTCAGTTTGACATTTAGATTTTGTCAATTTTTTTTTTGTAAATATTGACAAAATTTGACGATTTGGTCAACTTTTTGTCACTGTTTATTATCAGTCACGCAGATTTTATCCACTTTTTGCAAATATTGACCCAAAATACGTTGATTTTGTCAACTTTATGTCACTTTTTGGTGTTCACTGTCAGTTTGACATTTAGATTTTGTCCATTTTTTTTGTTTTTTTTTTCTGTAAATATTGACAAAATCCGTCGATTTGGTCAACTTTTTGTCGCGGTTTGACGTCAACTATTCGCAGATTTTGTATACTTTTGCAAAATATATTGACGTAATCTATCTACATTGTCATTTTTTGTGTCACTGTTCGCTGTCAATGGATGGAGGTTTTACAGATCGGCGATGATGGTTATCGAAACCGTTTAATGAGTTTCTTTTTAACGAAATAATTCTCCAGTCTGGTGAATTGAGAAAATAGTAAACGGTGCAACTGGCTTAGAATACTGACTCGCCGACTGAAATCTAAATAGGTACTGGCAAGCGTAAGGGTTTGGCAAACATTTCTCAACAAACTGAATGATCAGAACTTTGCAACACGCGCTGACAAAGATGCTGCAGTTTTGCAACAACCTCGGATGTCAGAATTAACGAAAGCGAAGTTTCACTTCGACTGTACTGTATACTTATTGCATGTAACACGCGTGCTTCTTTCGTTCGTACGCCGTATACCTACCTGCGTATTATATGCGTCTAATTATGGATATAATTATTGAAAAGTATATAATACGTGTCAAGTTCAATAAAAGTCTAGAAGAGTGAACGCAGTTGTCATTTATGACGCGGAGCACAACACACATGTGCTGGTTGGCGGTAGAGGGCACGATGGCGGCGATATCGAAGCACACAAGGTGTCGTTAGAGCGCCGCCACCGTGTACATTGACAAAGTATATGCACAATTGCTACTGATATATATATATATATATATATGCCTACATATACGATGGCTGTACTTACCTACAATATGTACGTTTGTACATTTATATATAAATGACACGTCGCCGTCGTCGTCATCGTTGACGACGTCGACGTCGATGTTGTCTAAAATTCAGTCGGTATTTTAAACGTACACAGATACTGCATAGAAAGGGAAGGAGAATAACGCAAGTGTGATAAGTATTATGGAAACTTGTATCGGGTACTGTAACTATCGCGTATTGAAAGACCATGAACGTAAAGCCTATACGCAAGGTCGTAAGACATATCTTTTGAAACAGTAACAGAATGTTGTATACATATGTATACTGTATATAGATAATGTACTCGATGACATTGCAATCCTGTTGACGTACATTGTGCGATTTTTCAAAATGCGGTTCACCTTTTTTTATTTTTTTTTTTTTTGCCTAGCGAGTTTCTCAAAGGAAAACGATTGATGTTGGAATTGGTACACCATATGTGTAGGGGGGAGGGGGTTCCAAAGTGGCAACGAAGAAGGGGAGTTGTTTTAACTTCCGGATTATTATGAAAAAATGTTGTAAGCATTTCCATGTATTTCCTCTGTTGAACTACTTCGATATGAACTGAAACAGGAGGGATGTTTAGATTGTCCTAGAACTCTTGAGTGGATAAGGAATAATGGAAAAAGAGTACAATAATTCGAAAAATACCATCAATGGCAAGGAGACTCGAGGTAAGGGGAAGAGTAAAAAAATTCTATCCTAGGTCACTAAAAGGTTCACCATTTTTTTAATGAAATAAATGTGTAAATAGTCGTGAACTTTAGCCCTTTTAAAAAAAAGTGAGAATAAACATACAGAACCAATGGAGTGAAATTTTTCATAATTTGAATTTCTTGTAGCTTGAAATTAGCAGCAGTGAGAATAACTTGAAATGTATGGTCAAGGATATTTCCTATTGCACGAAAATATATATTTCCTAGTAGAATTACTCGCTTGGTTCAGGTTATTTTTTTTTTTCTCCTTTCGATTGCCATATGAGCCGAAATTTAATTAAGGGGTTTTCCACTCAATTGGAGTGTAAAAACTGAGGATCTAATTTGAATAAATTATGCTGTGATTTTTTTTTTATAAAATATCGTTTAATTTATACGCCGGTGTATTATTGTGTATCCAACGCTAGGACGCAGCTAAGTTGGTGTATTAAAATTCAGCGTAAATTTAGTTCACTAGGTAAGGGAAGTTTTACGTCGAATTAGGTCACAGTGTAGTATATTTGCGAATGGATGGCCTAGATTTTCCATTTACCGCAGTTCCACTTCATCATTGGTGTGTCGAGAGCGGTGGTGCTACGCTTGTGTGCATGTATCCCTACGTTTATGGTATCTGGTACTCTGTACCCAGCCAGCTGAACTTATTACCCGAAAGATTGGCGAATTTACCCGGTCAAAACAGCAGTTTTGAGCGCAGATACGCTTCGAAATCAGGCTAAGCTTTAAACTCGAACCAATGTCTTGACATCTGACCTATATTTTGCTCCAGTTTTGCGTTTTCTTTTTGTTCTGTTTTTTTGCTTTTTGGAAAAATATTCGATCGAGGGTGTTTTAATGTTGAACCTTTATAGTTACTGTGTTATAAGTTTTTAATGTATATATATATTTGGTAGATAGGTAGCCGGGTGCTTACCTATCTACTGCGTAGTATTGTGACCTTTTACCATACAGGATTTATAGGCTTCTAATTGAGTTACCTTTTGCAATTTATCGTATCCTGGATTACTTTATTCTTACCTGTTTCATATCTCTCTCTCTCTCTCTCATTTTGCTATCTACTTTTCTTCATGGCCCTGGTATGTTGGCAAAATTATACCTGTGTAATGTAGGCATTTACGACGAAGCAGGTTTCCTTTATTGACCCATTGTTGCGATGTTGGTATCTATTTATGTTAGGTATTTACTGCCATCGAGGATATATTTTTTGGAGGCAAATAATCGCCTCCGAGCTGGTACTTTTTGTATGGTAATTTCCCCCCCCCTCTCTATGTACGTATTGCCACGTGAGCCCGTATACATATATACTTTATTTAAATGTGTACAGCTAAAGCTACACTGTACCTACACTCTGTATAAGTTTACTTATATCTCTAAATGAGCGATTAAAATTTATGAGTTTGTGTATTCCGTATTCCATTATGGGAATTGGATTATCCTACGTTTTATTAACAAGTTCAACGTAAGTTTGATTATTTTACGATTAAAAAGTAGCAATGGGAATTCCCTTAACTTTCACATGAGGTGTGAAGTTGCTGTGTAAAATTATTTATTTACGCTAGAAACTGTAAAAACAAACGTAATATTTTTAATAAATATTTTATAGTTGTTGGATTTCACAATTGTAAAGATACAGTATTACCAAATCTATTTTGGTGATTTTTTTTTTTTGTACCTGTATGAAATGTATTGTTGGCCTACTTCTTGGTGTAGTTTTTCAAGGACTATGAAACTGTGGAAATATTTCTATTTTTGTTTTCAAGTGTGGATTTTTCAATTTCAGTTTTAATTTTAGTTTCTTAAATATTTATTCCAAATTCTATGCTTGAGTTTTACATTTTTACAACACTAATGTGGTATCATTGGGTATTCTCTTGATGCGAGCAAGTCTAATTATGTTTTAGTAAAAGTTTTTATTTTTATATTTTTGTCTCAGTTTCCAGTTTTAGTTGTGTATCTTTTTCTTTCAGCGTTAGTTTCAATTTCAGTTCTTTGAACTCTAGTTTCAGGTTACAATTTCAATTTCTAAAATATTTATTTTGACTTCTTTGTTTCAGTTTCATCAGTTTTATGTTTTCTATCTTTTTTCTTTCAGTTTTGCTTTCAATTTCAGTGATTTGAATTTATGTTTGTGTCACAATTTTAATTTCTAAATATTTGTTTCAAATTTCTCTGCTTTAGTTATAGTTTAAAATTTTTTGTTCTTTTCTTAGGTTCAGTTTCATTTTTTTGAATTTCAGTTCTATTCACAATTTCAATTTCTATATATTTGTGTCGACTTCTTCGCTTCAGTTTCAATTTTTTTCAATTCAGTATTAGTGTTTTGAATTTCAGTTCCACGTACAATCATTTTAATTTCTAAATATTTATTTCAACCTCCCTGTTTCAATTTCAATTTTTCCAATTTCAGCTTTCAGTATTTCATCTTTCTGTTTGAATTTCAGTTTCAATTCCCAGTTTCAGTCTCAAAAGTTTCTGTTCTCGTTTCAATTTATAAATATTAATTTCAATTTCAGTTTTCAGTTTTTCATTTTTCAATTTCAGTTTTCAGTTTTTCATTTTTCAATTTCAGTTTTCAGTTTTTCATTTTTCTCTTTTAGTTTTCAGTTTTTCATTTTTCAATTTCAGTTTTCAGTTTTTCATTTTTCAATTTCAGTTTTCAGTTTTTCATTTTTCAATTTCAGTTTTCAGTTTTTCATTTTTCAATTTCAGTTTTCAGTTTTTCATTTTTCTCTTTTAGTTTCAGTTTCAATTTTTAGTTCTATTATCAATTTCTCAGCATTTATTTTGGCTTCTCTGTTTCATTTTCAGTTCTCAGTTTCAGTTCTCATTCCAGTTTCTAAGTATTCATTCAAGTTATCAGTTTCAGTTTTTGTTTCAATTTCAGTTTTCAGTTTTTCATTTTTCACTTTTAGTTTCAGTTTTAATTTTAGTTCTAATATCAATTTCTCAGCATTTATTTTGGCTTCTCTGTTTCATTTTCAGTTCTCATTCCAGTTTCTAAGTATTCATTTCAGTTATCAGTTTCAATTTTGGTTTTAATTTCAGTTTTCAGTTTTTGATCTTTCTCTTTCGGTATTAGTTTCAGTTTTATAATTATGTCAATTTCTCTATTTTCGGTTCAGTTTTTAGTTTTAGAGCTTCAATTTCCAGTTTCAGTTTTTAGTTTTAGATCTTTCTGTTTCAGTTTTATTTCAATTTCCGTATATTTATTCTGACTTATCCGTTTCAGTTTCACTTTTTACCATTTTAGTATCGGTTTTCTATCTTTCTCTTTCAGTTTTAGTTTCAATTTTTAGTTTTTAAATTTATGTTCTAGTTACTATTTCAATTTCTAAATATTTATTTCGATTTCTGGATTTCAGTTTCAATTTTTTTCATTTCGATCTTCACTTTTTCATGTATCTCTATCGAGTTTAGTTTCAATTCCTTTGTTTTAATTTTCATTTTCATTTCCAAATATTTATTTCAATTTCTCTATTTCAGTTTCCGTTTTTGTTTCAATTTCAGTTTCCAGTTCTCAAGTTTCAATTCTCAATTTTCATTTTCATTTAAATTTCAGTTTTCAGTTTTTGATCTTTTCGTTCAGTTTTATTTCAATTTCAGTATGTTAAATTTCAGTTCCAATTCCAATTCCGAGTTCAATTTCTGAACACTCAACGTTTCCACTTCAGTTTCAATTTTTCCCATTTCAGTTTCAGTTTTCAGTTTTTCATCATTCTATGAAAAATTAAAGCTCAGTTTTTATAACTATAATTTTAATTTTTGGGTAAAGTTTCAGTTTCAGTTCTAATAATTTTTTTGAGTTTTCATTTCAGTTTCAGTTTTTGGGGTCATTTTTGAATTAAAAATAGAATTATACTTGAAACATCTTATTTCTATTTAAATTTGGGAATTCGCAAATTATCCAGATTGACCTCTGGAATTGGTACGGTTTCTCAATTGTCAACAGAACTTCTTGGATTTAAAATTGTACATTTTGCTGAATTTTATTTTTAGAAAACATGTTCGTAGAACAGTTTTTTCTGTACCTGTCGAAACCTGTCAAATAAACTCGCACACAATGTTCCATTCGAGTAATTCTTATGGTTGTTTTGTACTTTGAAAAGAAAATACGAATGTTCTCGATTTGGAAAAATAGTTAATGGAAGTTTTTCAGTATATATAGCTAGAGCTGTATTGTTAGTGACAGCCAGGCCAAGGGAATCTCTGTTTGAAAATAAAGTGACGATTTCGCCTCACTAAACAACCGAACACTCAACCATCAGAATGATATTTTTAAGAGATATTCAGTAATCAGAATAATCCGATGTTTATTTTTAATTTACTATTCGAGCGTCCTTTTTTTTATTTTTCTCAACCACACTTGGATGATTATAAAATACGAATAAGCGTATGTGTAGTAATAGAATTTGTAATTGTAACTCGAGAATAATGTAGGTTGCGTGTGCTGATAAAATTTTTAATCTGAAACGTTTCAGACAGTTCACCTACATATCTACGTATACAAAGGTAGGTGTGTGTGTGTGTGTGTGTGTACCTGTGTACCCAGACCCACTATACCTAGATATCGATAGAGTGGTTGTCTTTGTCGTTGTCATTTTAGTGTTACTCTACGTTGGTATGCGGAAAAACGTATTAATTCTACTTATTCAATTTTTTTCCCCTTCCATTCAGCTTATTATACAAATTACATAATAATTTTATAATACGCGTAGACGTTTATGTTTACGTAGCGTTCTACATACGTACGTATTGCGAGCAACCTTATCATACTTACACTGTCAGCATTATTACGAATACCTAGCTAAGCTATATAGCTAATAATGCATAAATCAGACTGTTGAACGGCTTCATGTCGAATGGCCCCCTTGTCTTCATCATCATCATCATCATCATGGCATGGTCGCTTCGTCATATACGACGAGTACCTGTTCCACGCGTCTCGAGTCCTTGATGATACCACCTTTAAAGGTGGCGATGGCGTTGTTTTTTATCCTACTAGCCTAGATGTACCCGTACACGTTGAAGCTGTTTAGATCCGGGATTCGTCGACAAATCGAGATAATAGCTGATGTCAACATTTCTCTACGTATACCTATACACAAACCATCTTCTGACAAAAAATTTCTCTCTCTCTCTCTCGTGTCCCTTCAGGCTAATACTTACGTGCTTTTACCCTGTTCTTCTCTTACCCATATACTGCGTCTCGCCCATGGGTACCTATTCAATTTATTTTTTCACGTATAACCTTAAATTTGGCAGCTGTATGAGCGAAGCTTTTATTTTTCTATTTCGTATACATTTCGTGACGACGCTACGTATTTGTTTTCCGGTTATATTCACGTACGTACCTACGTACAGTACGTATTTAATATACATAGGTTTTTTTAGCCATCGTGTCTCGGTATAGGTATAATGTAGGTAAATAAATCATATTTTTGTTTGCGAGTAGCTAGTAGGTAATTACAACGAATGACGAAGTTTCGGCTGAGACGAAGAGAGAAGGTAGGGACAGGATGATTACACGCCGAATAACACCGCACAGCTCAGCAACAAATATGGCAAGTTGTAATAGCGTTTTTACTGTTAGAACTTTTACGTAAGGTCGTAAAGCCGGCCGGTTCGAAGGAACCCGGTAACTAATACGTTTTAATTTTGAAGGTAAACCAGACATCGCAAGTGATTTTTACACGTAGATGTTTAATTTTTCAATTTTAATTACGCGATACTCGACGCTTACCAGACGTGTAGTTCATTGGACGGGATTTATTTGTTAAAAAATTTTTTTTTTTATTTTTTTTTTTTTCCCTCTCTTTGGTCATGTTTGGAGAATTGAAAACACAACCAGCCTGATGGAAATTTGTAGTATGATATCGTTGAACTTGAGTCGAATAAAAGTTTCATTAGGTAGCTGGCGTAAAAATTTGTCATTTTTAAGTACACTTTACATTAATTAGATGAATTTATTCGCCGTCTGGGGAGTAATTATAGAATATTACTTCTATTTTTATTATTCGTCGGTTCGTATAATTATTTTTTTTGTTTTTGTTTTGCTAGTTTTAAAAGATATTGTATATTTTGCCATGTTGATGAAATTACTTAAAGTAGATGCTATATTTTTTATAAGAATAATTTTCTGTTTTTGTTCTCGTCATTGAGGACCAAATGAAATAACGATTTTTTTTTTTGTTTCGATTTGAATAATAGGAGTAATTTTGAGGGATACAGTGTTGCCAATATTACATTACATGCTGAAAAATGAACGTTACGAAAATTAATTTATGGAATATTCTATGTAAAGCTTTGCAGCTGTTTTGGCTGATGTGAAAAACGCGTACGAATTCAATGATTAGTATTTTCAATTTATGATATGCGACGTTGCCAATTATACATTATGTATTCAAATTTGTGAAATATGAATGTAAAGAAAGCAGCAAAATCTAGACAGAGCTTGATACGATCAAATAGCTATACGTAGTAGGTATGTGTTGCATATAATATGAGGACTATTTGAACAATTGCCTATTCATAAAAATGAAGGAGCTTTAAATGATTAATTCTTCACCGTTTAGTATTGAGAAAATATATATATATGATATTTATGTAATATTTTTCTACTCCTCCGTAAAAATCATGAGATGGGTGAATCGATATTTAAAAAATTTACAAAAATTCGACGTTGCCAATTGTACATTTTAAATGGGCATTTTGCTTTGCTAAAAATTGATTAGAAAAAGACCTTCATGTGAATGATATTTAATTCGGCGAAGTACCCTACCAAGTTGTGTAAATCGATGATTTCAATTTTTGAAATATTCAAAGAAATGCCACGTTGCCAATAATACCTTCCGTTATCAAAAATTTTCGTATGGAAAAAAATAATCCAAAAATGACTGTAATTCACAGCTTATTAAATTCATCGTAGAAATCTAAAACGTGTGAATTGGATTTATCAATTTCTGAAATATTTTGAAAATTGCAACGTTGCCAATACTACATTCTCTTGACAAAGTTTTCCCATGGTAAAATGTTATCGAAAAAAGACTGTAATTCGCAGCATATTTAATTCAACAAAGTGACTCAGTATGTGTAAATCATTTTCTTCAACGCCTGAAATATTTAAAAAATTGCGACGTTGCCAATAACGCTTTCTGTCATTAGAGTCTTCCAATAACAAAAATTTATCAAAACACTACTGTAATTCATAGCATATGTAATTCAGCAAAGTATTCTAAACTGTGTGAATCACGTATTTCAATTCCTAAAATATTAAGAGAACTGCAACGTTGCCAGTAATATTTTTTGTTATCAAAATTTTTTTATTACAAAAAGTTATTAAAAAAACGATTGTAATTCACAGCGTATTTAATTCAGTAAAGAAATTTAAGATGCGTGAATCACATTTTTTGATTCCTGACACATTTAGAAATGTAATGTTTTTTGTTATCAGAATTTTCTTATAATAACAAGTTATCAAAAAAAAATAGTAATTCGTGGCATATTAAATTCATTAAAGAAATCCAAAATATGCGAATCACATTTTTCAACTCCTGAAATACATATATAGAGAATTGCGACGTTGCCAATACTACAGTTTCTTAACAGAATTTTCTTATAAACAAATTTTATCATAAAAAGACCGTAATTCACCATATCTTAAAGTCGGTAAAGGAATCTATGTGTGTAAAGTTTTTTTTTTTTTTTTTTTCATATTTTTCAATTCCTGAAATTTTTAGAGAATGGCGATGTTGCCAATAATACATTCTGTTATAAGAATTTCCCCCTAAGAATAAAAAAAGGTCGTCATTCATAACATATTTAATTCAACAAAGGAGGTGTGAATCACATTTTTCAACTCCTGAAATACATATATAGAGAATTGCGACGCTGCCAATACTACAATTTCTTAACAGAATTTTCTTATAAACAAATTTTATCATAAAAAGACCATAATTCACCATATCTTAAAGTCGGTAAAGGAATCTATGTGTGTAAAGTTTTTTTTTTCATATTTTTCAATTCCTGAAAGTTTTAGAGAATGGCGACGTTGCCAATAATGCATTCTGTTATAAGAATTTCCCCCGAAGAAAAAATCATCTAAAAGAAGGTCGTCATTCATAACATATTTAATTCAACGAAGGAGGTGTGAATCACATTTTTCAACTCCTGAAATATGTAGAGAATTGCGACGTTGCCAATAATACATTCCGTTATTATAATTTCACTATATCTGAACCTAAAGAAAAAAACATTTTTGGTCAAGACAGTGCTATATTTTCTCGTCAACACGAATAGTGGAATTTGTTCGTATTGATATCATCCAAGTACCCGTATACCATTCGATCTCTCTTATGCTTGTATCCTCTTGTAAAATACCCATTATCCAGTAAAATTCCACTATCTGCAGACCTTTTTTGTCTATCATGTCATAGTCGAGTATACAAGGTCTCCGCATGTAAATTTTTCATAATTTTTCATCTAACAAATATTCTTCCTTGATTAGATATCAATAAAAACATGACTGTATGTACGATCGATCGAGGCTATAAAAAATAATATTTCAATCAACAACACAACAACCATCACATTTCGCGAAAACAATTTTCGAACTGTACACAGCCATTTTACGTAGGGCAGACAAACGTAGATAGGTAAATCTAACGTAAAGTATTCGTATGTAGAAGAACATCTACACAGCTTAATGTACAGAGACAGACAGATATGAGAATAAATCGACTTGCAAGTGGGCAGAGGCACGCCGCGCCATGTATCGAAAAACACGATAAACGCTAGCGTAATCTTTCATCGCGTCGCGGCGGCTATGTTGTGTTTTTCTTTACCTTAACCTTGGCCGTACGCTACACGTTGAAGGACGATTTTAGAATATTGTATTTGCAGCCATCGTTGCGGTACTGTGAGCTGAATCCTCAACATTTCAACTTATCGTATTGTCTGAAAATTACCTTACGTTTAAAAAGATATTGATTGATGAAAAACGAAGAGTTCTTGCTTGATTATATAATTTCAATAAAACATATTCATATTTCAGGTCTGGCAAGGGGAGGAATGTGATTTTTGTAGTAAAATGAGAGCCCAACATTGTAATCTTGAAAATCAATTTTATACGTATTCCTCATTATTTCATTGCCACTTATTTCACAGCATAGCTCATCTTTGATAGTATGGCGAAAAAAATCAAACCCAAAAGGCAGAAATAAATTACAAACCCTCAGCTCAATTTGAAGTAGAAACATACGATGAGCTAAGTCAAAAATTGTGACATTGCCCAAAAATTCAATGTATCTTGCGAAAGATTGAAGTGGGATTGAAACGTCGAAACGTATCGTTACTAAATCTACGTGCTGAATTTCAATCCTCTAAAACTCTAGCTCAGTTCGCAGGAATGCGGAGCAAGGAATGAATTCGAAAAATCATGAACCCAACCTAATCTAACCTAACCTGACCAAAAACCACTTTTTTGCGATGAAGCTTAAAAATTCGAAACTCCTATAAAAGACACGTCTCAAAGCCCTGTTCAAAACATATAAACCCCTTCTTCCCCTACCCTACTAAATACATCCAAAAAATTACTTCTTCGAGGCTACAATGGGGTGTAATGGGGCTAAAAAGTCGAAATTCACCAAATACACATCTAGGACGATTACCAAGTCTACATACTAAATTTCAACCAACTCTTTGGCTGAAGTGGGAGGGGAGGGGAGGGGATATGCAGGGAACACAAAAAATGAGAAAAAAATTACCACAAATCCACTTTTTCTAACCTGTGACAAAATGAAATGGGATTGAAAAATTGAAACTCCCGAAGGGCACATCTAGGCACCTCTTCTAAATCTACATGTCAAATTTTAACCTCCTACCTCGATTTGGAGGATAAATAATCGGAAAAAATAAGAAAACCCACCCAAAGAAAAAAGCATTTCCTCGAGGCTTTGAGCGGATACAGTTGGACTGAAAAGTTTACCCTCCCTTCCTCTCCCCCCAACCACCTCTAGGATCCCTACATGCCAAATTTCAATCGCCCAACTCAATTTGGAGGGGAAATCTGCGTGGAATAGTTTTTTTTTTCTAGGTCATAAAAGAGTAAAAACTAAATATCTCTCCTCTCAACTGCGACTTGGGGGGCTGATTTTCGGATATGTTATACGACTTTTGATTCTTTATTGATTGGTTTGAAAACAAAACATTTTTGCCATTTTAACCTCTCAGAACCCCCAGCCTGAAATTTTGGAGTAATTGAATTTCGATCAGAGATCATCCCAGCTCGAAAATATCAAATCTTCCGCCTAAATTTCATCGATTTTGGTGTGTATTAAGGTTTTTTGTGGGGTGGGGGAGGGGTGGGTGAATGCAAAGGAATAAAAATCTGACATGGCCAAAACTAGGCTTGGTAATCTTTTGCTTCGGAATACATTTTGTTGATGACCCCCCTCTCCTCTCCCTCCACCAATTTTTGTTGACAACGTGACATGAAAAATCATGCTAAAAATGTACGATTAGCTGGAAAATGGTCTTATTGCCCCCCCCCCCCTTCAATGACCTATATTTCAGCATAATGTAGAAAATCAGGCCCCATATTACCATAATGGGTTAATTATGGTATTTGGTGAGTATGTTTTCATCTATCATCAATGGACAGAAAGAAGTTTTCATTTTTCGGATTTTCATCTTCCCTCACTCGCATCCCAAAATTTTGATCTATAATAATTTTGACCCCTGGATCAGTGTAACTCTAATAACACAAATTTACCCCCATACTGAGTCCAGTTTTTAAATCCGAGTGATTTTGACTCATATCGAGCCGAGTAATTATTTTTTTTATCGAAACGATAAAACCACCCACCCCTAAAAGTATTATGGCATCCGGAATTTCTTCTAGAAAATTAAATTAAGTACAGATTTACATTTTGTAGGCTTTTCTATTTTGATTTATCTTGGATCAGTGCCCAGTATATGCAGGTAATATCTTTTTTTCTGATTTTATTAAAAGAGAAGATAATTAATCTTGATCCTCTACGATTATTCCATGATTCTCAACTATTCTACTATGATGATAAAGTTGAAATCGAGGCGAATATTTTTATTCATTCGTGAAAAGAAAAAAAATCGTTCCCATTCTCGTTACGTCAATATATTTAAACACGTAGGCTATACTTACTATGACGAGTATATCTGCAGTGTACGATAACACTAACCTATAACAACGATTTATACGTTGATGATGCAATGGTTAATTCGTAGAACGTAGGAACGCGTTGCATTGTGCACGTGCGTTCGCAGGTTGCATATTTTAAATGCGACGCTACATACATACGTACAGTATATGCATTGCGTTGCACTAGTGAAATAGGTAGGTGAGGTAGGACTGCTGAAAATAAAACGCACTCGATCGCTAACCAATGTACGAGTACATAACGATGTATAGGAATAGGTAGGTAGGTATATATATATGGTATACGTGTACGTAAGCGTATCATACAGGTGAGGTAATATAGATGGCGACATTGTGACGTTGATAAGAGCTATACATATAATCGTAAAATACGTATGTGTTGTATCTGGCTACCTGGTACCTCTACTTACCTATCTGTATACGTAGGTAGGTAGATAGGTAGGTAGAGGTACATTATACACGGCTATCACTATCGATTGACCGTTGTCAATGAACATAGTATAGCCTTTTGTCGTCATACCTTATGTACTATGATAAGCGACCGTAGGCATTTCGTAGATAACCTCGGCCTTGAGAACCGTCGGTCGTGCCACGATAACCACCGTATATTATCCAAGGCCACCTCGGCATCATCGCGTATATAAAGGGATGACCCTCGATGCATTCGATGTGCTCGAGAGAAAAAGTAAAAGGAGAGTAAGTTTCATTCCAACAGCCAAGTATCAGCTCATCAGTTGAATTCTGCGACGACTAACCAGCCACTGAAGTCGTGGAAATCAAGATAGGGTAGTAGCATAGATCTGTGTAGTACACATAGAGAAAAATTCAACATATTTGCTCGAAGCTCCAATTTTTCCCATAGGGCCATGGGTGGGGGGAGGGGCACTATACTGGCGTCGGAAAATTGAACCAGTGAGCTATTTCAAAATTTCAATCCAATCATCAATCCGAGTGGCAGACCTTGTATATGAAGAATTTTCCTACAAATTTTGTCGTGTACATATTTTGCCTATCTTCATTATTCAAGGGGCAACATTCGTTTCAATTTTAAAAACTCCTTCGAATAATCGAGATAGTCAACTTTCGCATGCAACCAAAAATGATACAAAAGTTGCCCTCTACAAGATCCAACATTTAAAACTACGATTTGGACAAATTTTTCACGCTCAAAATTTTACACGGGGCAATTTGAAATTTTGAGTACAAAAAATTTGTCCGAATCGCGGTTTCGAATAGTGGACCTTGTAGTAGGCAACTTTTGCAGCATTTTCGGTTAAATATAAAATTTGCCTATCTCGATTTCTTGAGGGGGTTAATAAAATTCTAACGCAAGTTGCCCCTTCAATAATGAAAATAGGCATAATATGTACAAAACCAAAAATGATACTCAAGTTGCGTACTATAAGATCAACTATTAAAAACTACGATTTGGAATAGTGGATTTTGTAGTAGGCAACTTTTGTATCATTTTTGGTTACATGCAAAAGTTGTCTATCTCAATTATTTGAAGGGGATAATAAAATTCAAATGAATGTTGCCCCTTCAATAATGATGATAGGCAAAATATGTACATAACTAAACATGATACTCAAGTTGCCCACTACAAGATCCATTATTAAAAACTACGATTTGGACAAATTTTTCACGCTCAAAATTTTACACGGGGCAATTTGAAATTTTGAGTACGAAAAATTTGTCCAAATCGCGGTTTCGGATAGTGAACCTTGTAGTAGGCAATTTTTGCAACATTTTCAGTTATATATAAAATTTGCCTATCTCGATTTTTTGATGGGGCTAATAAAATTCTAATGCATGTCGCCCCTTCAATAATGATGATAGGCAAAATATGTACATAACCAAACATGATACTCAAGTTGCGTACTATAAGATCCACTATTAAAAACTACGATTTGGACAAATTTTCAGGCTCAAAATTATGCATGGGACAATTTGAAATTTTGAGTGCGACAAATGTGTCCAAATCGCGGTTTCGAATAGTGAACCTTGTAGTAGGCAATTTTTGCAGCATTTTCGGTTATATATAAAATTTGCCTATCTCGATTATTTGAAGGGGCTAATTAAATTCTAATGCATGTTGCCCCTTCTATAATGATGATAGGCAAAATATGTACATAACCAAAAATGATACTTAAGTTGCCTACTATAAGATCCACTATTAAAAACTACAATTTGGACAAATTTTTCATCCCCAAAATTTTACACGGGGAAATTTGAAATTTTGAGTACGATAAATGTGTCCAAATCGCGGTTTCGAATAGTGAACCTTGTAGTAGGCAACTTTTGCAGCATTTTCGGTTATACATAAAATTTGCCTATCTCGATTATTTGAAGGAGCTAGTAAAATTCAACATAATGCTGCCCCTTTAATAATAGAGATAAGCAAGATACGTACATGACAAACTTTGTAGGAAAAATTTCTATCTACAAAGGTCACCACTTGGATTGATGATTGGATCGAAATTTTGAAATTACTCATTTGTTCGATTTTTAGATCCATGTATAATGCCCCCTGTAGGGAAAATTGGGTCTTCGAGAGGGTAATTTGAACTCGCCTCTATGTGTACTATAGATCTATGCTAATACCTACCTCGATTCTTGTGACTCCTGCGGTAACGCCAGTTACACTCGTTAGTACGTTGGGAAATTGAAATCTGCACCAATGAGACAAATTCCTCGGAGATTAGCGTCAGCTCGCTGATTATGATTCGCGAGTGATTATGTACACAAAACACATGCTCGTTGCTCATGATAATGGTAAATTACATTAGTACGACGTATCGTCGACGATATCCACGTACAATGGTATACGCAATCGATTAAGAGGAGGTTTTCGTAAACAAATAACAATACCAACTACGTATGTATGTATGTGCTATTACGAGTACCATACGGTAGTTGATTATTAAAAGATCGCATAATTTTTATCACCGAGCACTGCCTCCGAATACGGCGGCGATGCGGTTTCCATTGGTAAGCGGGCGGTATTGCGTAATGGCCACTTAGGGCAGAGTAAAGCACACACAGACACAGCAACAGTAGCAAGAACACAATCATGTGGAACTGACCTTGGTTACGATACCGTTTTAAACGCTGATAAATTACTCGACATTCCGAAAACGCACCGCACGCATTTAACCGGCTGCGGCCCAAATACGTACAAATACTACACCTACATGCGTCTATACTTGCAAATGTGCATCATGAAGTTCCTACCTCGTATACCTCACGTATTACTTATAATGGTGGTGCATCATAAATGCATACGACTGTACGAGTTTTTGTATGTGTGTACGTATTCTGTATTGTTACTGTGCGAGAGTGTATCTGTGTATTATGTTGAATGGTAAACTATATGTAAAAATTGACCGCTCTATTCAAATGCTAATTCCTATTTAAATAGGTATAAATATTTACATTCTGGAAACGTGATTTGTCGCGAACTATTCTCCTCCTCCTCCTCGCCACCAGCTTACTGTATACGATACGACACACGAGTGATAAGGGGGTACTGTGTGTACTCTGTGTTCTGTACGAAAGACGTTGAGAATACATAGATGCAATGTAATTTTACCAACTTGCTACAACTTCCCGTATGGACGATATTCAAAACGAGATTGTTTCGAGGACGAATTTTTTTTTTTTTCTTCACCGTGCTGATACGCTACGTGAAATAAGCCGATAGGATTGAATGGTATTGCGAGTATTTTTAAGGACATGCTATATACCTACAATATACGAAAGTGTAAATGTAGTAGTAGTAGTCGTCGAAAGAAGTAGAAAAAAATGTACGAAAATTATCAAGGTACACGTTTTACCTATCTATTGTTTTCGTACACGGACGAACAATTTCAAAATATCACTGCGACCTCGAATTATCTCAACATTATATTTCCGGACACCTTCCTTCGGAGTGTTGGAAAGCTGACGACGACGACTACGACGACGAGTTAACGGATATAATGGTTTTCATATAGCGAGCGTTTAAAATTCGATTTGATCCTTTTCGTATTTAGAAATGTTGCGTATTATTTTATTAATATTTTTCATTATTTGTCAGAATAGAAATTCGAGATAGAATGGGCTACCCTGTAGACCATGTGGCCTGTGGGTATCTAATTTGTTCATTGTATGTGGTTTCAATTCGTTCAATTATTTATCTGCGGCGAAAGAGAAAGTTATATACGGTAGCCGTGTTTCGTATAGTTAACGAGTTTTCAACATGGTAAATGGTGTTAGAACATCAAATATTACCTCGTTCGCGTATTCGATGAGTAAATACGTGCGAAGTAACGGTTTCATCGCGTACTCAATTCTCGACCTTGCACCTTTGCTTCGATAAGGATTGTTTGAAGCGTTGAAAAAACTGAACATAAATAAGGTTTATACCTTCGAAATTGTCCAAAACTAGATAAAAATCTTCATAAAACGTTTGAAGTTTTGCATTTGATAAGGAAAATGGTAAAAGAAAGTCTTTCGAAGTGTCATTTTACACGTTTGAATTGCAAAACAATTGAAAAAAATTGATCAAAAATTAAATAAAATGACGAACAATTGTACAAAATGTGATAATGGAATGAGAAAAATGCTTAAAAATGTACGAAATTATGAAAGTAATCGCTGAAGATTACATTTTCACAGCCCAAAATACCCACAAAAAAAAAAACAGAAACCGTTTAAAGAACGCGTGAAATTATGAGAGAATCGTTTGAAATGCCAATTTACAGCTCAAAAAACGTGGAAAACGCGCCAAAAAGGGGGAAAAAAAAACTAAAGAAATTTTCAAAAGACGTGTAATACGATGAAGAAAACCGTTAATAGTGACACTTTACGTGTCGTAAACCATAGAAGACTCAAAAAAGAAAAAAAATCATTTAAATGCCAAAAAAATCAATCGTGAAATGTGTAAAATGATGAAAAAAGTTATGAAAAATGTTTTTTTACAGTACAAAAACGTTTAAAACTGAAGAAAAAGAAGTCAAAAAATGTGTTAAATATTTATAAAATTATTTAAAATGTCCTTTGTACAATTCAATAAGCAACAAAAGCTAGAGAAATTTTCGTGAATTGAGTAAAATGACGGAAACAATTCTTAATGTGTTATTTTACAGCTCCAAAAACATAAAAAATCGAAAAGATCAATCTAGAAACGTGTGATACGATGAAAAAGTCGTTAAAAATGTTATTTTATTGCACAAAAACGTAAAAAACTGAAAACAAGCAGTTAAAAAACGTGTTAAATGTGAAAAATGGTTCGAAATATTATTTTACAACTCAAACAACACAAAAAGGTAGAGAAATCTTTGAAAAATGTGTAAAATTACAGAAAAAATCATTATAATGTCATTTTACAACTTCAAAAACATGAAAATGCGAAAAGAATCAGTTAAAAAACTTTAATTTTGTTCATTTAACGTATAAAATGAGGGAAAAATCGCTTAAATTCTCAGTTTACGGCTTCAAAAACGCGATAGGCAGAAAAAACCTGTCTAAAAACGTCTAAAATAATGAAAAACCATTCAAAAAGTCATTTCTTGACTCAAAAACCGGAAAAAATTTTCATTTAATGTTTTTTTTTCTTTTTTGAATTAAAAAATTATGGAAAACTAATTCAATTTTCATTTTTTAGTTCAAAAAGCGCAAAAAACTAAAAAAATCGTAACCAAATTGCAAAAAATTTATTTCTTGTAAAATTAAGTTTGTTTTTTTTCGCTGATTTTTTCCTGTTTTTCGTATTTTTTAAACTGCAAAATGACATTTTTAATGTCTGTTTTTTCACCATTTTACACTTATTTTGACTGTTTGTAGATTTTAGCGATTTTCAAGGTGCAAAATGACTTTTTTACAATTATATTTAGTTTTTTATTGACTTTTTCAAACTTTTTATGATTATAAGTTGCTGGATGATGTTTTTAACGTTTTTTTCATCATTTTACTTTTTTTTTGAACAAATTTATTCATTTTTTTGCGATTTTTTTAATATGAAATGACATTTTGATTAATTGTTTTATTCATTGTTTTACACATTTTGACCAATTTTTTCAGTTTTTGGCAGTTTTTCATGTATAAAATGATATTTCGATTAACTTTTTTCACGTTTTACACATTTTTTGACCTTTTTTTTTTTTTTTAGTTTTTAGTGATTTTTGGCGTATAAAATGACAGTTTTGTAAAATTTTATCATGTTTTGATCGTATTTTTGAACAATTTTTCAGTTTTTTTCATTTTTTGCAATTTTTTATGCGTAAAATGACATTTTCATTAATTTTTTTTTCATTGTTTTACACATTTTTGACCAATTTTTTCAGTTTTTGGTTGTTTTTGATGTGTGAAATAGCATTTTGATTAATTTTTTCCCCATTTTCCACATTTTTTGACCCATTTTTTTTAGTTTTTAGCGATTTTTGATGTAAACGATGAGATTTTGATAAACTTTTTTCTGTTTTGGATGTTTTTTTGACCAATTTTTTGTGTACGAAGTGAAATTTTGATTAATGGTTTTCATTATTGTTTTACACATTTTTGACCAATTTTTTGAGTTTTTGATGTATAAAAATGACATTTTGATTAAGTTTTTCCCTTTTACACATTTTTCGACCATTTTTTTTAGTTTTTAGCAAATTTTGGTGTTTATAATAACATTTTGATAAACTTTTACGCGTGTTCTACACGTTTTTTTGACCAATTTTTCAATTTTTTCCCCCAATTTTTCGAGTTTTTTGTCAATTTTTGATGCATTAAATGACATTTTGAGTGATTTTTTTCCCATTATTTTATAAATTTTTTAAACAATTTTTGGCAATTTTCGATATATTAAATGACTTTTTTCATCATTTTTCGTTGAAAATGCCAAAAATAACCTTTTTTAAAGATTTTTTCAGTCCTTTACGTTCTTTTTTGGATTAAAATTGACGATTTTAACTGTTTTCTGATGATTTCACATGGTAAAAGCAAAAAATGAGTCTTTTTTTGATTTTTGGCTTGTAAAATGATTTGGACTTTTCCCCCCTCAGTTTTTGATTGGTCTACACAATACAAGCTCAATTAATCAAAATCTGAGGATTCACTTAATTATTTCTTATATAAAAAATTTTGACAATTTTGCAAATTGTCTATCTTTTATGATTAAAAACCAAAATTGATTCCGGTACGACTCTTGTGTTTGTTTTATTAACGGCTTATTCACTGAATTCTTCGACCAGCCAAACCGTAATTTGGCAAATTTTTGCGACACGAGTCATTCATACTTGCACATTTAATTCACGCTTCAAAAACCTGAAATCATGAAAACCGCAAATTTTTGTAACGCGCGTGTAATTCTTTTGATGTAACGCTTTGGCGAAAGACTCGATATGACCTTTTTCATTACCCTTGACGATACAGCTTGCAAATACAATGGTCGTAATTAACGAATTAGAAGAAAAAATTTACACGTCCTTGACATTTATCCATCGTACAAACAAATACCTCAACATAAAAAACCGTACGCACTATTTTAAAAATTCTACCTACGATTTGGCGATAGGATTAATTACTCGCCTCCCTATAAAGTGTGGTTATAATCGTAATAATAAAAAAGAAAGAATTATTCGACTGGCGTACCTAACCTACGGTAAGCAAATAAAAAATAGACCTATTCAAGGTTCACCTTACAGCCTGGCCTACTCGTGTATGTAAATGTAAAAATTGTAAAAATATAAGTACGTTAGAATTATCTATCGCCCACACACATCCACTAGTTCGACTAATAAGTCGTATATACCGCGTATAGGTCGCGTAGGGGATAAATACTCGGCTCTTCTTGCACGAGACCGATAATGGCTAATGGCGAAGTACGGTCGAAATTTTTCGTGTATTATTTTCGAGAAATACGTTTGCCAACACGAATTAATTTAATGTCAAACGCGAAACCGAAACGCGAAACTCGCAACTCGCGATTTAGCAACGTGCTCGCAACGGAACGAACGTATATGTACGACGTAGCTTCGCTATTTATTATTGACCTCGAGATGCCGGCCGGCCTTATTTACCATACATTAACGTATCGCCACCTAAAATTAGTATTTATCCGAAGTACCTACACGAGTAAAAAGTATCGTTTAGTATGCGTAATTAATTTTTTTTTCTTCTACAATTTGAAGATACAGTATTACTATGTTGATACAGAACATCAACTGTTCGATAGAATTTTTTCTCCACCTAAAAAGTCCTTGCAGGTAGATTTCAATATGTAGTATCTATCTACTTTGTATACGGTAATGTTTGTTTGTGTTTTGTTTTTATCGATATTACATATGTATTATTCAAGCGTTTAGGTGATTTTTTTCAAAAGGAAGAGATACTTTTGGAATTATTTGAAAAATTTGTCATATTTGCGCCAATATTGGTTGAGGAATCTATACTCCGGATATCAGAAATGTTGAGTCAGTATTTTGGTTCTCAGAAATGATAAAAGAGGCATATTATCCACTCAGCATCATAAATTGAAGTGAGAAGTTGATGAAAAGTAGATTAAATTAATTTGAATGGACGTAAAGCTCGAATTTGGCGAGAAGAGTTGATCAGAATATCAGAAATATGTTCAATTAGTTTTACCAAACGTAAAACTGATAACAATGACAAAAAAATCAATTTGACAGTACTCAAAGTCCACTTTAAGATATTGAAGTTCATTTGGCAAAGGCTGGTGCTGATAAAAGGGACGTGTAACTGATAAAATGGACATAAAACTAATAACAATGACAAAAAATCAATTTGACAGTACTCAAAGTCCACTTTAAGATATTGAAGTTCATTTGGCAAAGGGTGGTGCTGATAAAAGGGACACGTGACTGATAAAATGGACATAAAACTAATAACAATGACAAAAAATCAGTTTGACAGTACTCAAAGTCCGCTTTAAGATATTGAATTTCATTTGGCGAAGGGTGATGCTGATAAAAGGGACATAAAACTAATAACAATGACAAAAAAATCAATTTGACAGGACTCAAAGTCCACTTTAAGATATTGAAGTTCATTTGGCAAAGGGTGGTGCTGATAAAAGGGACACGTGACTGATAAAATGGACATAAAACTAATAACAATGACAAAAAATCAGTTTGACAGTACTCAAAGTCCGCTTTAAGATATTGAATTTCATTTGGCGAAGGGTGATGCTGATAAAAGGGACATAAAACTAATAACAATGACAAAAAAATCAATTTGACAGGACTCAAAGTCCACTTTAAGATATTGAAGTTCATTTGGCAAAGGGTGGTGCTGATAAATGGGACACATGACTGATAAAATGGACATAGAACTAATAACAATGACAAAAAAATCAATTTGACAGGACTCAAAGTCCGCTTTAAGATATTGAATTTCATTTGGTGAAGGGTGATGCTGATAAAAGGGACATAAAACTAATAACAATGACAAAAAATCAATTTGACAGGACTCAAAGTCCACATTAAGATATTGAAGTTCATTTGGCAAAGGGTAATGCTAATAAAAGGGACATTTAATTAAGATATTGAAGTTCATTTGGCAAAGGGTAATGCTAATAAAAGGGACATTTAACTGATAAAATGGACATGTGCCTAACTGATAAAATGGATGCGCGATCTCATTTTCGTAATGTTGATAACTGGATCTGATAAAACGTTTAGTCGATAAAAACAGCAAAAAATCAATTTGACAGGACACAAAGTCCTTTCTCTGATATTGAAGTTGATTCGACACAGACTGATGCTGATAAAAGGGACATGCGATTGATGAAATAGATGCGCAGGTTTTCTTATACAATTACTCTTTTATAGAATGGATTCATGGTTAAAAATTTAATTTAATGTAAAATTGTTGATAAAAAGCACAAATAATCAATTCGACAGCACACAGCGTTCTTTTTTGACAAATACTTATACCGATAAAAGGGACATATAATTGATAGAACAGATGCTGAGTGTAAATTGTTTATAAAAGGGAAACTAAAAAGCGGATTTGATGAAATTTTTGCCAGATAAAAAGGACATAAGATAAGTTTGACAGGACACAATGTCATTTTTCTGATATTGAAGTTGATTCAACGAAGACTGATGCTGATAAAAGGGACATGCGATTGATGAAATAGACGCGTAAGCTTTTTCTTACGATTACTCAGGGCTGGATTTATGGTTAAGAAGGTCTTCGTGAAATTTAATATAATGAAAAATATCGATAAAAAGGACAAGTAATCAATTTGGGCAGGATGTAAAGTCCTTTTCAAGATATTGAAGTTGATTCGACGAAGACCAATGGCGATAAAAGGGACGTATAATTGATAAAACAGATGCACCAGTGGTCTTATGATCATAGTTTCATAGAATCAATTTTTACGTCAGGAAGAACTCAAAGTCTAATAAAATTTGAAACACTGATAAAAAGGACCCTGAAGTGACTTTGATGAAACGTGTAGTTGATAAAAAGGACACCAAATCAATTGTCAAGACACAAAATTTTTTTTCTGCTGTTGAAGTTGATTTGACAAAGACTAAAACAGATGCACAATTTCACTGTCATAGAATGAATTTATCATTCAAAAGGAATGTATTCAATACAAGGTCGTAAGTGTTGATGTAAAGGACGCTGAAGCGAATTTTATGAAATTTGTAGTTGATACAATAAACTAATCAGTTTGATAGGACGGAGTCCTTTTTAGGACATTGAAGTTGGTGCTGATAAAAAGCGCATTTATTATTGATAAAACAGATGTGCAGACGGTCCTCTGATCTTAATTTCGTAGAACGAATTCTTGGTGAAGAAAAAAAGACTCGTTAAAATTTTTGATAAGACATAAAATGTCGATCAAAAAAGGACACTGAAACGAATTTGATGACATGTGTAGTTGATAAAAAGGACACTACATCGTAATTAAGGAAAAATAAAAATTTTCCAACTCTTACAATCCTATTTTACTGAAAAATAAGCAAAAGTGTATCGAAATGCTGATTGGTAGCGTTTGGGAGAGGATAAGATGTGTTAGCCTTTGTAGATGGGCATTTAGCCCCCTTCCCCTTCAGATCACTGCAATTTAATGTATACGTAGTTACGTTTTCAAAGATGTGATTTTTTGATCTTATTGTCATCTGCTTGAAGAAGTATTGGCGATGAAATTGAGCCTAAATAAGGAATACATTTCACATTTCTCTGCCAATCAAAATGTCCAGAAGCATTTTTCAAGACATATTCCCAGGTTCCTAAATCGATGCCTATATTTGTCCACAACTGAACCTGAAACTGTATTTTGTTTACCTGGAAATAATCAAGTGAATTGCGCTATTTTCTAAACATTTTTTCATTTTTAAAATTGTTTAGTTGTGAATCAACTTGAAAAAATCGAAAAAATATCGATATCGAAATGTTTCCAAGTATCAAATTTTTGAAGTACCATCGAATGTCATTATTACATCATCATCAGTATCGATATCGATTATTTTGCTATCGATATTATCTAAGTTAATTTTTTCGTATCAATTTTTTTTACGCAAATGATCATCAATATCGATTGTTATACTATCGATATTTTTATATCGACAATATAAATATCAATATTTTATATTGACTATGTAAATATCGATATTTCATATCGACAATGTAAATATTGATATTTTGTATCGACCATATAACTATTGATATTTTTATATCGACAATGTAAATATCGATATTTTGTATTGACAGTGTAAATATCGATATTTTGTATCGAGTATATAACTATTGATATTTTTATATCAATTGTATAAATATCGACGTTTTATATTGATTGTATAAATATTGATGTTTCATATCGATTATATAAAAATATGAATATCGATTTTTTCAAAATCGATATTTTTATATTATAATTTTTTATGATGATTTCTTTTGATTTTTAAATGTTGTTGAACGCTTGAATGTATCGATAAATCGATATAGAGTATCGAATCGATTTTTATCAATTTAATGTGCGAGTTGAGTAGAGATCGCGTAATTTGTATTTTCGATTCCCTGCACGTGAAAAACGTGTTACTTTATACCATGAAAAATTGCAAACACGATGCTCGTACCCACCTAAAACCCTCCTATTTTTGATCATTTTAATTTCGACTCGAACACAATCTATATAGTCGTCAATAAAATGGTTTTCTGCGAGTACCTACGTAATGTTCGACTCAACTTACGTCAAAAATTACAAATATAAATACTCCTCGTGGATTATGAACTGTATATTCAGGTGCTTACGAATTACGAGAATAGAAATACTCGATTGTTACACGCGTTTGATACGAAGTATTCATTTTTTTTTAACGTCAGGTCTAGGTACATACAGTACACATATTTTTCATTGCGCATATATCGCGATAACGACACCGACATCATCATACAACGAACCGAATTTAGAATATAAGAAAAACAGTATCGGGTTAGAAAATAACATACCTACTTTGTAGGGAAAAAAAAAAAAAAAATTCGATAATACGAGAGTAGAATAGCTTAATAACGTACATGTGTGTTTGCGTCGTATTGTATTTTAGATTGCAATGACGTAAATGTGACTTTCCGGCTTAATGCTGACGTAAGCGAAGTCGCTGATTGGTTGGTTTACCGGCTCAAGTTCGGTACGTTGAGTGGGAAGCTTTTTTTTTTCTTTTTCTCTCTTTTTGACTAAGGCTTAGCAGCAGGCTTACCAATATGCTGGTATTATAAGATACGAGTACACTACTGCCATTGTATACGTATAATTCGTTAAATGGTAAAAAATTTTACTGAAAACCTAGCTACACACGTATAGGGTTATGGAAAAGCCTATATTACTGTATTGTTCGTTCGGCTTGGTCGCGTTTAATTAAACATTTCGTAATCTGTTTTTGTATCGCGTACGTTGACTACATGTACGTTGGCGTATGTGCGAATTTCGATAAAAAAAATATGGGCCAATCGGGTACAACTAGCGAGAGCGATGGTTTTTTACGTCGTTAAAGTTTTGCCATCTTGAGAGTTAGCTCGTTCGCTCGTTTGCTGGCTCATGGCTCATTCGTCGATACAACGACGGACATGTTGCTCGGTGTAAAAATTATTGTCATGTTGCGCTTCTTCTCGCCGTGGCGATACGTATAACGTAAGACGCAATAAATTCTACCATACAGAAGAAGCGACGACGACTAGCACCGCCATCGTTGTCCAGCCACCGTGAATCGTTTGTACGAAAAGGAGAGGAACTTTCTTTACGCTCTCTGTTCCCCTTGCATTCTGCGTACCGCATACTGCTTTCCGCACAACATCTTGCCTTTTGAAAAAAAAAGGGTCCGTTGTTGGTTCGCGAACGGTATACGAGTGTACCAACTGTGTTAACGTTTACATCTCTTATAGCCTATTAGCTTGGTTTCGAAATTCAAACCTTCTGTACGATATTTGGAGATGAGATACTGTATACCTTGGCTGAAACTTCTATCGTAAACGCGAGACGAGCTGCATTTTAATACCATTCGAGTGTTTTGTGTTTACTATTCATCCAGCCTTATAAATCCTTTTTTCTGTCGAGAGTTTCGAAGACGACATTAAATATAAGTACAAGAGAAGAATCGTCCACAATGATTATAAACACTGCACAGTGCACTTCGAGCTGTGGTACAAAAGTATATTCCCTGTTCTGCGTTTCTACGCTCCACGCTCCTCCTATCCCACTTCCCTGGTTGGTCTCGGCTTGTCATCACGTGTCCGTGGCTGAGGTACAGTTGCTCCGCTTATGTATGTGTAATAGTGATCGTGATACGAACGAGAATCGAATGCGTAGAGTACATCGACCTTTTTATAATCTTTAATCATGTAAAAAGCTTTGAAAAGAAGGAGTTGATTTATTTATGATTACTATTATTATTCTTCAGGTACCTTTTTCTTTTTTTTTTTTACCTTCTTACCCCCTCGCTCGCTTGTTATATGTATTGGTACCTATACTTTTTCTCTTGTATCTTCGTTCGACGATTTGGTCTCTTCTTCGCAATTGTAGATACCTCTTCTCTTACACTTACCCAGATAGTATGTACAATATGTAGTTTTCTAGTTCCTTGTCGTTGATGGGGAGAATTTAAGTGGTCGGTTTAGTCTCCTCCATTTTTTTTTTTATTTCGTTTCTTTATCGTGTTCACGAATTAGATAAGGTATGCGGATATATTTTTTGTTGTTGTTGTTTTTTTTATCATCGAAGTTTTAGATCCCATTGTATGATCTGTAATGTACCTACAGATGCTGACAGTTGAATATAATAGAAAACAGGGTAGGCAGGGAAATCCACATATATTTTTACGAGTGTTTTTTGTTTTCAAAAAAAGCATTTTGATGGCTGTGTATGAGGTTTCAAACAAGCTGTAAAGCTGAAATTACCAAAATACCCATTAAGTACCTTTGCTAAATGTAAATATAAAATATCAGCCCTTTAATTCAAATCGAAGTGAAATTATGCGAGAAACCAACTCGAAAAACGGTATAAAAAGTGAACTTTTACCATATAAAAGGCTAGTTGAAAAGTCAAAACTGCCAAAAGGTACATCTACAACAACTGTTAAATCTACACGCAAAATTTAAGCCTCCTTGCTCCTCAATTGGAAGGACAAAGGACTCATGCTAATAACCGATGAAAAAAAACCTCATCTTCCCTTTTATTTGGTTTAATGTGCTGATGTTTTGGTATGTTACATAACTTTGGATGACTTTTACTTTAAAATACCAGTGGTATTTGTAGAAAATGCCAGCGCCAGATACCACCAGTAATCAACACACATCACTAATAAACAATGACATAACACTCTAAACCATCGATAACCACTGGTAAAACTCCTTCATTGTTGGTGTACCAGTGGTAATGCACTCCAGTCGATGAAAAAACTGAAAATATATTAGGATAACGATGGTATTACAGGTGGAAAAAAATTCCCAAAGTTACCAGTGGTACAACATCGATTACCAGTGGTACATAATTATTTATACACGGTACATCACCAAATGCCAGTGGGTTGTGAGTGATGTACGCGTGACGTACTGTCGGTTTTCATGTGGTTACCAATGGTCCACCACTGGTTACCAGTGGTATGGCATCGATTACCAATGGTACAGCATTGGCTACCCTTGGTACATTATTAGTTACAAATGGTACAACATTGATTACCAGTTGACCAGTGGCACAGCACCAGTAACTAGTGATACATCTATAATTATGTGGTACAAATTATTCATCAGTGGTACTTCATCGATTACCAGTGGTAAAGCACTGATTACTAGTGATGACATTGATCACCTGTGGCATAACATTAATTAGCAGTGGTACATCATTGAGTACCAGTGGCACGGTATCAATTAGAAAGTGGTACATGTCAGATCACCTGTGGTAGAGCGTTGATTATCAGTAACACAGCAATGGTTACCAGTGGTATGTCATCGATTACTAGTGGTATAACATGGATCGCCTCCTGGTGTGGCATTGGTTACCTTTGATACATCATAGGTTACCTGTGGTAGAGCATTGATTACTAACGGTACAACATTTGTTATCAGTATTACATCATTACTTACCAGCGGTACGTTGTTGGTTACCATTGGTATAATATTGTTTGCCGGTGGTATAACATTGATTAATTGTGGTATGTAGTTGATTACCAATGATATATTATTGGTTACCAGTGATTCACAATTAGTTACCTGTGTTACATCGTCAGTTACTGGTGATACATCATTGATTGCTAATGATGTAACCAATGGTATGTTAGTGCCTAGCTGGTCGCCAATGATACATTATTGTTTACCAGTAGTACACAATTGATTATCAGTGGTGCATCATTGGTAACCAATGGAATATTATTGGTTACAGTTGGTACACATTTGATTACAAGTGGTACATCATTGATTACCATTGGTATAACATTGTTTATTACTAGTATAACATTGATCACGGGTGGTATGTAGTTGATTATACATTATTGGTTACTGATGGTACACAATTGATTGCTAATGATGTAAAATTGGTTACCAGTGGTATGCAGCTGTCTAGCCGGTCGTCAATGATACATTATTGATCACCAGCGGTACACAGTTGATTACCAGTGGCGCATCATTGGTTACCAGCAGTACACTATTGGTTACCAATGGCAGATTATTGGCTAATGACAGCACACAATTGGTTACCAGTGGTACATCATTGATTACCATTGGTATAACATTGCTTATCACCGGTATAACATTGATCGCTAGTGGTATGTAGTTGATTACATATACATGATTGGATACCGGTGGTACACGATTGATTAACAGTGGTTTGGTTGGTTATCAATGATACGGGTACCAGTGGTACGCAATTGATTACCGGTGTTACATCATCAGTTACCAGTGGTGCATGATGGGTTACCTGTGGTATGGTTGATCATTAATGATACATTATTGATTCCTGCTCGTGTACTATTGTTTACCAGTGGTATAACATTGCTTACCAGTGGTATGCAATTAATTACCAGTGTTACATCATCAGTTACCAGTGGTGCATCATGGGTTACCTGTGGTATGTCTGATCAGTAATGATACATTATTCATTCCCGGTGGTGTAGTATTGGTTACCATTGGTATAACATTGTTCACCAGTGGTATGCAATTGATTACCGGTGTTACATCATCAGTTACCAGCGGTGCATCATGGGTTACCTGTGGTATGGTTGATCATTAATGATACATTATTGATTCCTGGTGGTGTACTATTGTTTACCAGTGGTATAACATTGCTTACCAGTGGTATGCAATTAATTACCAGTGTTACATCATCAGTTACCAGTGGTGCATCATGGGTTACCTGTGGTATGTCTGATCATTAATGATACATTATTCATTCCCGGTGGTGTACTATTGTTTACCATTGGTATAACATTGTTCACCAGTGGTATGCAATTGATTACCGGTGTTACATCATCAGTTACCAGCGGTGCATCATGGGTTACCTGTGGTATGGTTGATCATTAATGATACATTATTGATTCCTGGTGGTGTACTATTGTTTACCAGTGGTATGCAATTGATTACCAGTGTTACATCATCAGTTACCAGTGGTGGATCATGGGTTACCTGTGGTATGGTTGATCATTAATGATACATTATTGATTACTGGTGATGTACTATTGGTTACCATTGGTACAATATTGTTTACCAGTGGTGTACCATATTGGTCATACATTATTGGTTACCAGTGGTATGATTGATCATCAATGATACCTTATTGATTACTGTTGGCGTACCATTGGTTAACATTGGTATAACATTATTTATCATCGGTATAACATTGTTTACCAGTGGTGTACCATGTTGGTCATACATTATTGGTAACCAGTGGTATGGTTGATCATCGATGATACATTATTGATTATTGTTGGCGTACCATTGGTTACCAGTGGTACGTTACTGCGTATCACTGGTGCATCATTGACTACCATTGGTATAACATTGTTTACCAGCGGTATGTAGTTGTTCATGTATTATTGTTTACCAGTGGTGCATCGTTGGTTATCAGTAGTATGATTGGTCATCAATGATAGGTCATTGGGTAGCGGTGGTACGCATTCGATTACCGCCGTTACATTATCAGTTACCAGTGGTATCTCGTTGGTTACCAATGATATTATTGGCTACCGGTGGTACACCATTGATTACTGGTGGTTTTTCGCCCTACTGGTAAAGATACAAAACAGGAAAGGCAAATTTGAATATAAAACTTATAATGTCTCCTGAAACCCTCCCCCCCTATCTGGTCATATTGATCGCTTTTTTCCCCTTTCCTTCCCTGTCCGTTCGTCTCATTATTACCTTTCAAATTTCAATTTCCCTTCGCTACGAATACGTTTCTCGGTCGTACGAGAAAAGTTGGCGAAAAAAAAAGAAAAAAAAGAAGGAAATAAAGAGCTGAAAATAGCCGATAAAACCTTGAACTATAACACAAACCCAGGTAAAAAGGGGGGAAAAAAATGACCTTAAAAAAATACGGCGCTTCGTCGACTCGATCGCATTACGGCACGTTAGCGACTAATTTTGGAGCAGACGGGTGCAGGGGGAGGGGCTTGCGAGGGCTAACTCTTTCGAAAACAAAGTAAAGAAAATACCGAACACGGGTGTAGGTATAAAATAACCTCATAAATATAACTCTTATATATGGAAAAAGTTTGTTGTACGCAGCGCCAACGGAACATGATACGATGCGGTGGGGGAGACGGTCAGCGTTAATCAGTGTCAATTTGCACGACTTTGGTCGCCATTTTGTAGTCGATATGCGTATTCGTATGGGTTGGTTCGGTACGACGTTTGAAAAATAAATAATAATTATACTATAGTGATAAATAAATACGTACGGTACGTACGTACGTAGGTAATCAAACAACACAACACTCTAAATAGTCTATAGTAGATGTCCGGCTAGCGGCTACTACGGTCCGGTGCGGCCGGCGCGGTGCATCCTCGCCACCGTCGCCCGAAAACCAGGAAGCGTAGGAACAAAGCCAAAAGTACATCGATTAAGTACTACTACTACACCTCACCCCCTGGCCAGCGTGACCCGTACTCGTCGTTTTTTAGTTTTATATATGTAGGTACTTACGTGTGCACCTCTATAGTCATGTATATATACGTACATAGTTCGTATGTAGATGTACTACGAGTACGTATGTACGTAGCGTACATATGCCGAACGTACGTACGTACTTGAATTACGAACAAGGGCACTGTGTCAAATCGGCCTTGGCATTTTGTGTTTGGGTAAAAGTTACACGTTAGCGTTATACAGCGCTGTAGTATCTGTACACGTAGCTCTAGCTACCTTACTTACAGCGTATAACTACTACTACTACCACCACCACTACCACTACACAGCTACAACAGCGAGCTTTGTCGTGGTAGTAATTTTCATTTTATCGTATAGCTTTTCGAGTCTGCAAACGAACAGTAGCAGGTGACGACGACGATAATAAATCGTATTCGGATGCTATTGCTACGTACAGATACACACACATACACACACACACACACACAGAAGCTCTGTGCACGAAATGAAAACTCTGCGCCCGAGCAAAGAGATGCGGTCGAGGTGGGATATTCGCCAGCTCCCGAAACCGCTATTCCGACAGCTCGTCGTAATATCTCCTTGAACTCGACGATGCGATTTAAAATATCGGTCACCGAATTCGTTCGATGTACCTCTCTGTCTCTCTCTCTACCTACCTACCTGTACGTGGCTGTGTGTGTGTGTGCGTGTGTGTGCAAGCGGACATTTTTTTCGTTTTGCATGTTGCTCGTATACGTAATAATGTTGCGGATGAAATGGATAAGTGGCGAGGCACGGGCGAGCAGGGGGGGATGCCCGGACCTGTTTTTCGTTTTCGGTGCACATTGCATATGCAGTTTGGTCAACACTGTTTCCGGAAAAGCGTACGTATTCGTGATACGTATAATGGAGCAGCAGATTTAGGTACCTGCTACCTACTTGATTTTGTGCGTTGTACAAAATGGGGTTACCTAGGTTGTTTGTTTCGGTTGCGTGTGTACTATAAAAATTGAAAAAAAAAAAAAAAATAGTTGAAAAATATACGAGCTAACGTTAAAACTTCTTGGTCGTAGATTAGAACATCTACTTGTAAATTATGCGCTTCAATTTGCACCAAATATCCTACTTAGTACAATGTGAAATGGACGAGTACAGATTTGTAATTCTCACACACGTTTATTTGCCATGTAGAATTATTATAGAAACTTGACTGGAAATCGCGTAATTTAGTGTAAACTAACGTAAAAAGCAAATTGTTGGCTTAGTTTATGAATAAATTATTGACGACTTTATGGCAGCACCGGGCAGAGCAAACTGGCAAAATGTTCGATCTTACCTTAAAATTATTTGCCAACCTCGATACCGACCAAAATCTATCAAATTTGGACACTAGGCTTAGTTTGGTGATAGATTTGATATTTTTGAGCGAGCATAATCTTTGGTCAAAAATTCCGTCATGTCCAAATTTAGCGAAGAGGTTGCTGAGGGGCTAAAATGATGAAAAATTGTTAACGTTCGAATAAATCGATAGAAATACAAAAGGTATTCAATATATCCGAAAATGAACCTCTTAAGTCAATTAGGAGGACAGATATGGGAGTTTTGCCTCTTTTTAACCCTGAAAATAGGGATGTTCCTCTCCCATCTCCCCACAAAATTGAGCTAGGAAAGTTGAAATTGAGCATGCACATTCAGTTCGGACCATAGATGTGCCTCTTGTAGGTTCCAACTTTTTAGCTCCATTACACCTCCTCAAACCCCCAAAAAAGTTGTGGTTTGATCACTCTTCCTTATTTTTGAAGTTTTTTGAATTTTTTTCCTCAAATAACTCCCCTCCAAATTGAACTAGGAACTTGAAATTGGGTATGTACAGTTAGTAGGGACCCTAGATGTGCTTTTTGGGGGTTTTGACTTTTCAGCCCCATTTCACCTCTTCACAGCCATTAAGAAGTGGGTTTTTGGTTGCTTTTTCTCATTTTTAGAGTTTGTTCCTCGCATAACTCCCCTCCAAATCAGGCTAGGAAGTTGAAATTAGGTATGTGTACATTTAGTAGGGGCTAAAGCCCCAACTGAGCATGCTTAATTTCAACTTTCCTCGCTTGATTTTGTGGGGAGATGGGAGTGGAACAGCCCTATTTTCAGGTTTAAAAAGTGGGAAAACTCCCATATCTGTCCTCCTAATTGACTTAGGAGGTCGCATTACTCCCCTCCAAATTGAGCTGAGAAGTTGAAATTAGGTATGTGCATTTAGTAGTGGCCCTAGATGTGCCTTTGGGGGGTGCTGACTTTTCAGCCTCATTTCATCTCTTCACGGCCCTTAAGAAGTGGGGTTTTGGTCGCTTTTTCTCATTTTTGGAGTTTGTTCCTCGCATAAGTTCCCTTGAAATTAGGCTAGGAACTTGAAATTAGGTATGTGCATTTAGTAGGAGTCATAGATGTACCTTTTGGGGGTCTTGACATTTCAGCCCCATTTCACCTCTTCACAGCCATTAAGAAGTGGGTTTTGGTTGCTTTGTCTCATTTTCGGAGTTTGTTCCTCGCATAACTCCCCTCCAAATTAGGCTAGGAAGTTGAAATTAGGTATGTGTACATTTAGTAGGGGCTAAAGCCCCAACTGAGCATGCTTAATTTCAACTTTCTTCGCTTGATTTTGTGGGGAGATGGGAGTGGAACAGCCCTATTTTCAGGTTTAAAAAGTGGGAAAACTCCCATATCTGTCCTCCTAATTGACTTAGGAGGTCGCATTACTCCCCTCCAAATTGAGCTGAGAAGTTGAAATTAGGTATGTGCATTTAGTAGTGGCTCTAGATGTGCCTTTTGGGGGGTGCTGACTTTTCAGCCTCATTTCATCTCTTCACGGCCCTTAAGAAGTGGGTTTTGGTTGCTTTGTCTCATTTTCGGAGTTTGTTCCTCGCATAACTCCCCTCCAAATTAGGCTAGGAAGTTGAAATTAGGTATGTGTACATTTAGTAGGGGCTTTAGATGTGCGTTTTAGGGGTTTCGACTTTTTAGCTCCTTTGAACCCTTCTTACTCGCAATGCTTTTTTTCAATTCTCATGATTGTATTATGTCACGAAAATCAGGCTAAAAAAGTATCGCGAAGCGTCGCTTTTTTCACATTTGTTTTTAATTACAAGAACGAGCATTTTTTTTCAATTGCATCGACACCTGTGTGACCTGAACAGCAGCGAGCGCCATTGAAGGCCAATCGGTGGTAATAATTGTTCGACTTACCTTCTGTTTGGTTATGGCTATCGTCATTGTCGCTTAGAAATCCGAAAACGTCGAAAGTCGTGAACGGGACCTTTATGCTGACTGATCGACTGGCTAAGAAATCGAAAGCTCTGCCGGCAATGAGACTGTCCAAAATTTGAGATCGGTTTTGCGGACTTTGACTCTCGATATCCATCAGCAGATTCTTTCCGGTACGTTCTTCTATGAGGTAGTTGTCGTTGGGCACCAGAGATAGAAAATTCGGTATAAGACTTATGTCGTTTTTAGATCTATATATGGAATCTAGACCGATTAACGAACGCTCTTTGAGGCAATCGAATAACGAAGCATTGTACGACGATTTTCTATGACACATATGTACGACTTTTTCGAAAACGGTCGCGATATCGGCCGAATAAACATATTTGAACTTTATGCCTACTAAACACAAACTGCATATTAATATTATAGAATACAACGACGAACGTAAACGTAACATTTTTACTGACTGGCTAGCTGGCTGCTGGCTGGCGATTCCGCGCAAGATAATTCGCGAGATGATAGACCAAGGATTGCGGTATTGACGGTTCGATTTATCGTATTTATATACGCAAGATGAGCATTTTCACTGATCTTTTTCTTTCTTTATTATTATTATTCATTATTATTGTTATTTTTTTTTTTTTTTGTATTCTTTCTTCATTATATTTGGCGGCGGTGGTGATGGTGGTGGTGGTGGTGGGTTTATTTAATCGAGTATTTTGATTTATGAAAACTAACTTAAGCGTTGGAATAGTATCAGCAATGCGTAGATATGCATATCGCCACCGCTGATTGTGGTTTTTTCGATGATACGTGCTCGTTGGCGAAATGTCGATCGGTCCTTCGATCTAGAAATGTTCATTCTGGGTCAAGGAAGTGGACCATGATTCGTTTAAAGGTACAGCAAAGCAACGTAAAAAAAAAAAAAAAATGAAATAAATACAGACAGAAGGAGATCATAAGAGAAGAAAAAACTAAACAAGAGTGGGTGCGATGTCTGGAAATTGTCGTATACGTAAATCGTTTTTAGACGGTTGACCGGCCGGCGAGGTGGTTTACGCAGTCCGGCCGCGCGATGCGATCAACAATCATCAAAGAAAAATGTAATCAACGAGTGGTACTTATTTTGGAATCATCAACGCGTAGTCGAAACGAACAATCGGTCATTGAAGCGTTACACGTGTTTACCATCAGTCCATCATATATACGCCATGAGTACTTTACGTACCTTACGCATTACAGGTTGTGTACCTGTTCTGTACCGTACGGTACTGTACCTTGTTGGCACATTATGGAAAAATGTTTATCTACTTTCTTGATGAAGGTATGCTTCATATATTTATTAGCTATACGGGTACCTATGTAAGATTCCTATGGTAGTGTGTAGTGGGCACAAATCATATATCGACTCTAATAGAGTAATTACTCTCCATGTACCGATGAAAACGTCTGTTGTACTTACATACGATTTTTTGATGTACTGGTCTACAGGTATGTGCGTACTTTTGCTTTTGTGCTTGTAAGTCGGTCAAAGCAAAGACCTCTCTAGAACGAGATCTTACTTTTTTTTTTCAAAACCTCATTTCGCATACTTTGCAGTAAGCGAAACTATATAAAAAATTCGATTTTGTTAATTGTTGAAGACAGTATTCTCGAGTACGAGGAATTATTCCCTCAATTTGGAAATTTAGCTAGTAAAATTCTATAAGGTGAAGGAAGTATGGTTGTTGCAGATTCGATTGTATGATTTTTCCAAAATTAACCTCCAAATGTACTGTTGCATTGGTTTATTCTCAATTTCTGATGCAAATTTTGTCAACAGCGACCTACTTGTTGTTGATGTTGTAGGTTTGTGGTATCCATTGTTACGAGCTATATAGTATCTATTTCTGTACACTTACTTATATCGAGTTTATTGGTTATTTATTCGAAATACGAGGCGGGATTGCTGATAATTTAGAATACAATTTTCGTAATGGAATTTTATAATGAATTTTTTTGACCTAATACAAGTACACACGTGTAAATTTGTGAAGGTTTGAATTTCTCCTTTGCGGTGTGCTGACTTTTTTTACATTTGAAGTTCTATTCGAGAAACAATGAGACGGCCATTGTGGATTGGATTAGGCAGAGATACATACTTGATTCGAATTATTTTCGTTCAGATTAAAATGACTTTCGTATTTTTGATAAAATTCAAAATTAATGTATTTGCTTGTGCTTCTGTGCGGAAGTGAAGGTTCTGATTCATTAAAAAAAAAAAAAAAACCGAACGAAAAAATTAGTCTTATTCCATCTTAAAATAACCTAAATTGAATTTTTCCTTGCGTTTTTTTATTTTGCTCGCATGTTTTTTGCCAGTACTGGTCATAGGTCTAAAGTGAATAAGAATTAATTAATGTTATTTTGGCCAGAACCCTTCAAGTAAATAGCAAGGGTAGGGGGTTCTTATAGTTTTTGAACAATTATGATTTTTTCTTAAACAGTTCGACTTTGAAGGCTCATATTTTCAGATTGGTTTTACCTGAGATGGATCTGTTTGAGCGATTTTGTTAAGAATTGAAAAATGGTTCAAAATTAAAAAGCAAAATTGCAAAATTTAAAAATTCATAGTTGAATATTTCGGATGTAAACTCAAATTTTTATAATGAGCGAAAAGATTTAAAGTTGCCATTCAAAAATCTGAAAACCTTTGCACGTCTGTTTCAAACAATCAATGTTCGAAATTGTATCTGAACACCCTTAGAAGGTGGAATGGTTCTCAATTTTGGTCAAAATTCAAAATAAATTGAAATTATGAGGTAAGCTATCAATTTTTACGAATTCGAGGACGTTGAGTTTGAATATCGATTTATTTTTCGGCCCGACTAATTTGGACCTCTCTCGCTGGACTCTTCCAACAATCCTCTCAATATGGTTAGAATTTAAAATAAAAATGGAAAAAGTAGATTGACATATCAATTCTTTGTAATTTGAGGTTGCTGATTTGGAATTTTTTTTTTTTTCGATACGTTTTCTGATTCCTCCCCTCTCCTTCCAATTCAAACGGTCACAATAATGGAGAATTGTGAGAAAAGGTTTGAATAGTGTGTGGCACTATCGGCTCTTACATTTTTGATCCGAAATTATTGTGCTCCACACCGATCCTTGAATTACCAAAAAGTTAGAGTCGGGCGAAGAAAATTATTTGATATTTTCCTTCAACGCTGTCGATTTAGTAAGAATCGATATACCACACGCTGGTTTAATCTTTTTTCATCATTGTTCCATTATTGTGATGGCCTAGTGGATTGACCGCGGGGGGGGGGGTAATCGAGTAACGTACATCTGAACTTTGTTACCTCGAAATCCCGAGTATTGATGTATCGATGTATCGATTCACTTTTTCCATTTTTTTTTTGAATTTTTACCATATTGAAGAGCTTGCTATGAGGGCGAGGCTTAGATTAGAAATCAAAATACCACTTCATCTTTAGAGTTTTTTGAACTTTGACGAAAATCAAGGGAAAATTTTTTGATTGAAACGAATATGAAAAGGTCTCCTGCGGATAATCTTGCCAGATTTTTTCGATGGTAGCTTTATACCTTCGTGCGTATCATGAAAAAATGAGCTTTCATGTCGAAGCTTGAGCTTCGAAATTTCAAGATGTCGCTCATCAATTTGGAATCTCCATTCAATTAAGTGAAGAACTGTGCAAATAGAGTCATCTTGGGTATAACTTATCTCGGAATATGAGCTTTTCAAGTTGAGTTAATTGACAAAAAATTACAATTGTTCAAAAATTGCAAGTACTTCTCTCCTCTTATCTCCACTGGAAGGAACTCACAAAAAATTTCAAGTAAAATCGGGAAACTCAAGTTCAAAATCATAAATACAATCGTGGGTAAGGTCAACTAATTTTTCTCGATATTTCGATTTGAAATCTTAAAATCAATTCAGATTCAAGCTCAACTGTTGACGACTTGTCGACTCTTGATGGGTCAACTTTCTTTAATTTTCCTTAATATTTCAACTTGAAATCATGCAGACAATTCAGAGTCAAGGTCAATAACTGTGTAAGGGTCAATCTTGAACGTCTTCAGTTTTCCTCAATATTTCAACTTAAAATCATAAAATCAATCCTTCATAAAATAAGTTCACTAATGTCATTCCAGGCCACGGGACCCGACTGAATGTACTTACCAAATATCAACTTCCTAGTTCAATTTCCATTGTGGGGAGATGTGGAAGGAACAGCCCTTTTTCAGGATAAAAAATGGGGAAACCCCCTATATCTCCCCTCCTAATTGACTTAGGAGATTGATTTTTGGATATGCTATACAACATTTGATTCTCTATCAATTAACTTAAAAAGTAGTAATTTTTGTATCTTTGGCCCCTCAGCTCCCCCCCTAATTGGGACAAAATTGAAGTTTGGCCCAAATTTATCTTCACTCATATATATCTAATCTGCCGCCAAACTAGGCCAATTGACCAAATTGGAGTGATTTTGGTCAGTATCGAGCGGAGTAAATGATTTTAATGTTCGAAGGAACTGTCATGTCTAAAAATCGTCTTAATGGTGTTCTAGGACCCCAAAACGGATTTTGTTGTTATTCCCCCCTCATCCTCCGTTGGTTGTTAGATCATAATAGCCTGATTTTCCTTGATAATATGACATAGAAAATTAGGCTAAAAACCGTAAAAATTAAAAAATTAAAGAATTGAAAAATTTAGTAAAAAATTAAAACGTTTTTGCGTTACTTTTTTGATTTTTGGAATTAATGCTAAAATGTTTGAGTTCAGTATCTGATTTTAGATTTGATAATTTTGATAAAAAATTAGTGATTATAAGCGATTTTTGCACTTTATGTTAAAATGTTAAAACTCACGATAAAAGATGATTAAGTATGAATAATTTTTTTACTCTATGTTAAAATTTTGATATAAATGTATCTTATGGGTGGGAAAGTTTGATAAAACTCAAAACGAAAAATGCGTATGGCTTATTCTGGATTTTATGTTAAAATGTCTGAGTTCACTTGAATATGTCTTAGGGCTGGGGGGGGG
>FIZR01002058.1:0-37129 GCA_900060175.1 Ferrisia virgata
TCTCGATTATTTGAAGGGGCTCGTAAAATTCAAACGAATGCTGCCCCTTCAATAATGAAGATAGGCGAAATTTGTATATGACATAATTTGTAGGAAAATTTTTTATCTACAAGGTTCGCCACTTAAATTTAAGATTGAATCGAAATTTTGAAATGGCTCTTTTGTTATACCTATTTCTACATGCCTGTACGGCGTTACCTATGGGTAAAAGGGGACGGGGGGAGAAATTTGAAGGGTACCATTGAACTCGCATCCAGCCATACGTTCAAGATCTCTTCATCTTATGCAGCAAGTAATCCTAACTGTAAAAAAAAAAAAGGAACAAAAAAGAGGAACGAGAAAGGGCCGTACTTGTGTTCATCATAATGCACCCAGCACACCCTTTATCTAGGATACACGAAGAAAAATCATCAACTAATTCGCTAAAATTATGGTTTGAGTAGTGGGTCTTGTAGTAGGCAACTTTTGGTGCAATTTTTGTTATGTACGAAATTTGCCTATCTTGATTATTTGAAGGGGCTCGTAAAATTCAAACGAATGCTGCCCCTTCAATAATGAAGATAGGCAAAATTCGTATATGACAAATATTGTAGGAAAATTTTTTATCTACAAGGTTCGCCACTTAAATTGACGATTGAATCGAAATTTTGAAATTGCTCGTTTGTTATATCTATGGGGACTAGCGGGGGGGGGAGGTGGACTTTGAGGGTTACCATTGAACTCGCATCCAGCCATACGGTTAAGAGCTCTTCATCTTATGCAACAAGTAATCCTCACTGTAAAAAAAAAAGGGGGACCAAAAAAAGGAACGAGAAATGGCCGTACTTATGTCCATATCACAATGCACCCAGCACACCCTCTCTATCTACGATACACGAAGAAAAATCATCAACATATCAGATAACACTTCTTCATCAGATACGACAAGGTGATTTTGTAGTCGACCACAGACAAAGAGCCGGATAGTACGGTAAAGAGGGATAAAAACTATCCAGTCAAAAATACCACTGTCCAAGTAAACAGAGATACACACAATACACCGGTGGTGATTTTCCGTCGCATCGTCGGTCGTCGGTCGTTACGATAAAATAAAAGCAGCATTAACATTCAACAGCGGTCGTCGTATCGGGTATAAATCTGATATACACCTCGTTTGTTGTGCAGCAAAAGCGTACAAGTGTGATAATGGCAATGCAACGGTCATGTTCACTGTGCAGCGTTGTAAACAGAACATTACACATATACACGTAGTAGGTCTAGCTAGAGTCCTAGGTACGATTGATGTATACTGGCCGCTGGCAGCTGAGAACCCCTCGTTTCAATTTACACGTAAAAATCGGTGTTGTTTAATTTGGTACAAGATAAATTAAATACGTACATAAATTCGGCGATCCGTGGGCGGATTATTTAATGAATATAAGACGCGCCAGGCACGATTCTACCTAATACATGTTATACTATGTGTATATTTATTTAGCATTACGCACGCCACAGCCACAGCCACAGCCATAATGTGAGAAAAGAAAGAAGAAAAAAAGGTACACCACAATATACGGCACAAGGATACCAGCTAAACAACCATCCAGAGAAAAAGATGACCAAAGGAAAAAATCAAATAAATTGTACCAATATGCTTCACATCTCTTCCCTTTGCATCTAAGTTGAAAATATCCAGGATGTTATTTTTTCAACTTAAATTAATTTATCGTTTGTTTTCATTAGCGCAAGTTTTTTTCCATTATAAAATGTCGCTAATTCGTTTGAAAAAAAAAAAAAAAAATTCTAATTCGCGGTCTGGCAATAATTAATGCCCGAATTCAAGACACGATTTACGCCACTAATTCTTCTCGGTACGTTTTTAGGTTTATGCTCGAAGATCATGAGTCATAAATTGCAAGTAGTGTCCTATTATGTATATGAGCTATGATAAAGAGAGAGAGAGAGAAAGAGTGAGAGAGAGAAGGTCTTTCGTACACTATGTGGCTGAATTTATTCGCGAATTAATTCACCGTAGTGAAAAATTTATTCGTACGAATACGATAATTACTTCTTGAAATTTTTTTTTTCGACCACGAAATTACGATGATATTTATCCCATAATTAATCCAGCGAAGGGTCGTGAATTTATTAATTTTTTCTTCAAATATGATTCATATTAATACAGAGGAAATGGTTTCAAAATCTTATAGCGGTATGAAAAAATTATAACTTGAATAATTTTTGAAATACCTCCCCTCCCTCTCTCGCTGGTCATATTTTTATAAATCACTAAACTGGTTATTCGGTATCTGATAATTTTGGATAGAGTTTTGGAGAAGAAGGGGGGAGCTGCAAAAATAATCAAATATCAGGTCATATTTTCATAGGATACGAAGGAGTAGGGTAAATTTAATGGAATTAATTTTTTGGCCACTTCAATTTGAAAGAGCAGATCAAAAACCCTCGATGCCCGAATTTTCTAACGTATAACATGATTTAGGTTGCTTAAATCGAAGGGGGTGGGGGAGATAGAATTAAAAATTATAGCTATTTTGCAGAAAAAAATTAAAATTTAGAAATTTTCAACACCAAAATGAAAAATAATATGGGACGAATTCCCAATTAATAGCAAGCCCCCTCCTCCCCCCGCGCCAACCGAAATTATTTTCAACAATTTTTGACCGTTTTTAGGTCTATAATGGAATTCCAATTTTTTTTCAATTGTTATATCCATTTTACCTGCTTGCTTAACCACAACACTACAACAAGTCGGATTGATAACTGGAAGATGTGATTTTAAAACTTTCAAAGACCTTTCTCACTAAAAATTTAAAAATTAGCAATATTGCGGAGGGGAGAGAGGGGATCTTTATTTCAATTTTTATGGTCTCGAGTATCGACGAACGATGCTCTTTTGGAGATATGACACTTCATCAATCATTCTAATATAGTGAATTAGAATTGTACCAGTATAGAAATTTTTAAAATTAAAATTCAAAGTTCATAACTCACTTAAATTCATCTTCCTTAATTCACATATATATTACTAAAATTCATATGATGACGATTCGGTACTCACCTAAAACAAACAAAAAAAAAACATCTTATATTAGTGGATTTCTACGACTAAATCATAAACAATATCCTATTAAAGCTTCTATCGATTGGACTAAAAACCGACAATTTATGCAACTTCAGTCTCTCAGCAGTTCCTGCCCAAAATTTAGGCATGACCAAAAGTTCACCCAAGTCATCCCCATTCATAAACACGAATTCCGTCGCCAGTCTGAGCCTGCTGACATCGATGTTTATGCGATCGAAATTTGAACAATTCGGATTTCAAGTGTTCAGATTTTGATGGTCTACTATTGATGATCCAGATGCTGACACCTCAGAACAGTTGAACATCGAAGACCAGACCATCAAAATTTGAACAACATGGATTTTGAAGGTCCAGATTATAATGGTCTACTATTGATAGTAAACTATTGACGATCCAGATGTTGACTTTCCAGAACAGTTGAACATCAATGTTAAAGCCATCAATATTTGAATAATCTGGATTTTGACCGTCCATATTATGATGGTCTACTATTGATGGTCAACTATTGACAATCCAGAACAGTTGAGCATCGATGGTCAGACCATCAAAATTTGAAAAACCGGATGGATTTTGGTGGTCCAGATGTTGACACTCCGGACCAGTTGAACGTCGATGGACAGGCCATCAAAATTTGAACCCATATTTTGATGGTCCAGATCATGATGGTCGACTGTTGACAATCCAGAACAGTTGAACATCGATGGTGAGACCATCAAAATTTCAACAACCGGATGGATTTTGATGGTCTAGATTATAATGGTCAACTTTTGACAATCTAAATGTCAACTTTCCGAAACAGTTGAACATCAATGTCAAGGCCATCAATATTTGAACAATCTGAATTTTAGCCATCCAGATTATGACGGGTCTACTATTGATGGTCAACTGTTGACAATCCAGAACAGTAAAATATCAATGGTCAGACCATCAAAATCTGAACCATCTGACTGTCCAGATTTTGATGGTCAGGCCATCAAAATTTGAACAACCTAGATTTTGATGGTCTACTATTAATGGTCAACTGTTGACGATCCAGATATTAAACCCCCCCCCCCCCCCGAACAGTTGAACATCAATGTCAAGTCCATCAATATTCAAGCCATCAAAATCTGTACGATCCGAATTTTGATAGTCCAGATTTTGGTGGTCTAATGTTGATGGTCAACTGCAGAATACACTGTTAAACATCTTTTGATGTTAATATTGAATAATAATCATTAAAAATGGGAGAATAAATAAGCATAAAAAATAAAAATAATAATAGAACAGATTATAACAAGTCTATAGTATAATTATCGAAACATTTCCTCCATCTTTCCTGTTACATTATCAATCAGTACCCACTATTTTTTCAGCCTACCTACTTCTCAACCAATCTACCAATACTTTTATACTCAAGATAGCAATTTAATTTCCTCAACATTATCCTCGGCACCATACGCACAAGATATCCAGCTACCTGCATGCAAATGTTGACATTTCTCACGCACGAAATTATTGTTGTGCTATTACATCGTTACACGAGTACGTAAAGAGTATATTGTTTAAATTGGCCAGCTTTCGTGGCGCTACTTACTGTGGTCATCACGTACCGTCCGGCAGTGATACATACACAGGCATAACTCTACCGGTAATTCACACTCATACACATACACAACACTGGTAATTTAATCGTATACAAATAATCGCGTACAGGGTACCTCGTCCAGTATGTCCAAGTACACACACATACTAATTACATTACGTATAGTTTGTTTTTTCTCGCCCCACTTCCCTACTTTTTCTCATTCAGTACGACATCCTCTTTCCTTTAGCTGGCGAACTCGTGATTTAACATCGTCACTATCTCATATTGTGTCGTGTCTGATAATACACGTTGTGTGTGTGTGTGTGTGTGTGTGTGTAATGTAGGTACATACATAGCCACAGCTACATGTGTATACATCGTAATGTAATAATATTTTCGCTTATCGATGATTTCGATGGCGCGATCGAGCCGAGAATTAGACCAGCTATATGGAGAGGCCGGGTAGGTTAAAAAAAATAAAAAAAAAAATTATAGGTAAATAAATTGGAAAATTAAATAAGATAGGTAGGCAGGCAGGTAGGTACCTGCTATAACATCAACTAACAAACCTACCTAACTACCAACCAACCATCAATGTAAAAGAAAGCGATTCAAAGTACACATGTAAATATTTTCCCGCGTATTAATAAATTATTTACACACCAACGTAATGCTGGGAGGTGGTTTTACCAGCACTGGTCATCATTATGGTATCTGCCAACCCCCTTTGGATGCACGCCACACACCCTATCGCCACCGAAAAATATAATAATCGACTAGTAAATATATGTACAAAGGTATATACAGCACATTGCAAAGTGGTGCTGGCTCGTATTAGTTAATACCACTACAAAGGTAACAACTACCATTTACCTATATAAATTATATCGACCGATACACATAGTAATAATTTTTTCTTTCCTCTCTTATTTTCCAACCTCGCCTTGCCTCGCCTAGTCACGCTCCTATACCGCTTATTAGTACAAAAATAAGAAGCTTTATAGACGTATTGCTTATCTAAGTATACGAAGAAGGATACCTGCATCGTAAACATTCTTTGCGAGACGTTAATTTACATATGCATAAATCGTACAACACTGTTGCACAAATTCGGCAAAACGCAAGGTGTGCATACTTACGAGTAGCTCTGTCTCTCTCTCTCACCCAAAAAAAAAAAAAATATACACACACTTACAACGAAACCCGTCCGTCCGTCTGTCGTACGGTAATTTAACAAGATAAAGATGAAAATGAAGGGAAAAAAATCTAGCTAATTTTTGACTTCTTGATCAACATCTCGTCTGCTATACAGTGACGATCTGATAATATCTTAAGTATCGAATTTAAATACTAATTGCTCGACATGGTATAGGGTATCATTTCGCTAATCGTATCATCGTGGCTAATATTTTCTCAACAATCTGGGCCATCAACGTCATCGGTGCTACGAGATAACAACGTATTTGTGCCTAGCTAATATGCTGCTGCACCATCATCAATATCAAACGTACCCACTGGTATAAGAAATTTCGCTAAATATACTTCTTAAATCGTCGCTGATAAACTTTAAAAAACTTCTTCGTGGGTTAATTAAGATCCCCCTTTGTATATTTTTCACAAGCTCCTTCTTATATATACATATATGTTTAGGCTGGGCCCGCCATCGTCGCCAATATACACATACCAATCGATCTAATACATTGAAGGCACCATAATCTATATGTAATTCCAGGCTCAGGCTCCGGCTCCCGATCAAACTAACGAATCGATGACAAGGAGAAAACATATCTATACGTTTGCGAACTGGTTATAATTTTCGTATGTGTATGTTGTAGTAGTAGTAGTAGTAGTAGGTAATACGTGTAAACGTTCCGAGGTGCATAATTATCATCAAGGTTCTCAATCAATATACCTATCGATAATACATATACCTAGACCTACCAATTTTGTATATTTTAGCATTTTTTTTCTTCGCTACAGCGAGACGACGACGACGACGACGATGATGATGATGACGACGATTGACGTGAAAATTTGCCAAAATACATGTTTTATTCAAATGATCAGGTGTAACAATTAGAATAGACGAGGATTTTTTTTCCCCCTAACAAAAATTACTCCAGAGTTGGTGCATAAATTGTACATTAAATGGATAGACATAAATTGCGTATGCTGTGCCGAGGAAGTGTTCGTTTGGTCGTTTGCATCGAATTATACACATATGAGAGACATCGTCGCGCCCTCGAGGAGACAAAATAGTACACATATAAGAGAATATATCAGCGATGAACATCACATACTCGCATACCGAGAGTGGTTCAGACTATTTACATAAAAACACCTGAAATCAGCACATTCGGTTAGTTTTATTGATATGCTGAAGTAACTGTGCATTCAATTCCAATTTTTACATTATTTTTCTTCACATAGCTGTTTAGTTCTCAGTTTGCACCTCCTCTGTTCGATGCAAGGCAATTCAACAAATTCCTCATAGCGATGACATTCAATTTACCAAGACTGGAAAGCAACATGTTTGAAGACAAAACAAATGTACCACAGACTCAGTAATTTTGTTTTCACTTTGGGTGAACTGAGAAGAGGTCAGTCAAGAGGAGGAGGCGAGGATGTGTCGCAAGCCTTAGCCAAAAAACCATTATTTTTACAACCATATCATAAATCATTCATTTTCCACTACTTACAAATGTACTGATCAAACTACAGGGTGACTTATAAAGTCTGACATAGCCAAAAAAAAAAATTAGCACTAAAAAACCTTTGCTTGGTAACAACGAATAAAGTATTATAGATCATGAAATGTTACCAACCCATGTTTTTTTTTATTATAACTAAAAATTTTTAGACATGTCCAAAATTATGAAGCATCCAGTACCCGCTGTACTTTGCAGCTTGAAGTTTTGTATCGTGAACCCGGAGTAGGGTAGGGGAAAGGGGAATGTAAAAATCACGTCACATTTGGGCAATAATGGCCAGATTTGAATAAAAAATTTTCACAGTGTTGCCATTTCTGCAGGGTGCTTAAATGATTCTGGCACTGGCCTCTTCGCTTTGGGAAAATGAGGATTATTCGTGTTGAAAATGTGAAGTTGGCGACTTGTTTGTGCAAATACCAATTAGCAGGTGTTGGAAAATGAAAATACATCGAAATAAGTCGCCAACCTCGTATTTTCAATACTGAAAATTCTCATTTTGCTGTGGTGGGGGAAGGGAGGGGGACGGCGGTCAGATAAATTGAACGTACGCTGTACTACTGAATTTAATATTGAGTTATTATTATTTTTTTTAATTATATCCGCAGGCTCTTTATCATTTGACATTCCAAGACGTTCCACGATGTATTTTTGGCATAAGAGCACATGGTTGAATTTTCCTTCTTTTGGAAATCCGCAAATGGCACAATTGTAATAGTTGCGAAACGACCTTAATGTGATGTGGTTAAAATTTTAGCTCGATAATTCGATTTTTTAAACATGTAAAAGTGGCTCAAAGTTCATTTATCAAAAAATTGAAAAAAAAATATATTTTTTTTTTCTAAAAATGAAATAAATTTATCCCCAAAATTATTGCAGTTAAACAATTCTCACCATTTCACCTTTTTTCAAAAATTAAAAAAAAAATGTCAGTCTTGCGTTTTTTTTTTTTTTTTTATGATTTTCTGATAAACTATGAAGGGAAGTTTTTTTTAAAAAAAAAAGCCCTCCTGAAAGGAATTTACCTAGAATATCAATTTTACATGATTGAGCGCAATATTTCAATTGTACCTTCCATAGACGATTTTTCAGGGCACTCAAAAATGGCCACTTCAAATCATCTTTAAAATAAATTGCTTAAAAATTGAAGAAAATGTATTCTTTTTTTTTAATTCCATCAAAGTGAACACATTTTATCTATTTAAGATCCTCAAAAACAAGTTTACATTTTTACTTTTTTTTTTTTGGATCATCTGTATCATGTATTTTTATATGTTGGGGTACCAATTAAAAGCCCCTAAAAGGAGTAAAAGCGATAAAAACCCACCTTGAAGGAAACAAAGGTGTGTGTATTTGGCACATTTCAATGTGAATCAACTTGGAAAAATATTTAACGATGCAAAAAAAAAACTCAAGAAAAAACAAATTGAAAAAACCATTCTTTATGGAACCCTGAAAAATAATCAAAGGCGTATAAAATTGAACCTTTGAGCTTAATCATGTAGAATTGATGTCGTATATATTCATTTCACGAAGACGTTTCTCAAAAAATTTCCTGCTTAGTTTTTCAGACAATTGTAAAAAACGCAATAAGTCACATTTTTGAAAAAAAAATCATTGAAAAAAGGAGAATTGATGAAAATTTGCCTACAATGATAATTTTCGATACAAAACACGAGTAATCATTCCATTTCTTTTTTTTTTTTTTGCATTTTCACCGATTTTTTAAAAATTAGCAACATTGAACGGTTTTGTAAGTTTTTTAAAATTGAGTTGGGAAGCTAAAATTTTTACCTCATCGTTTTGAGGTTATTTTAAAATTATTATAACCCCCATATTTTCTAGATTTAAAAAACAAAAAAAAAAAAAAAACGAAATTTGGCTAACCCTAACATATAAAAATGCGCTGAAATTTAGGTATTTTCAAAAAATCAACCACGCTGAAAAACTAACTGCTTGTTGAGGCATGATTAAATACATTTAAATCTAATTCAAAACATACAAAAAAATGGAACAAGCAGCAAATTTGATCTTCAAGTGGCCAATAGAGCCTAAATTTGCCCGTTACATGCTCACAAAAAAAAAAGAAAGAAATGACGTTAGCATAAATTTCGAAACTGTTTTTCCCTTTGCCTTAGATACCGGATCATTTTCAAAAATCAATAAAAATTGTCTCACGGTCACAGCTGCAATTTCTAACTTTTTTTTGCGCAAAACTACGAAATAAAAATAACACACAAAATGTGGCAAAAATTTGTTTCCATATCCGATGCCTGCACCAGTCTGGCCCAATTCATCCTCGATCATGACACTTGTATTCGTCTGCCTATGGCTCATCATATCGCATAATTATACTCGCGATAAGCTTAAAATATCAACTCGACTTCCTCTCTCCACCGATTGAATATCAGAAGAAAATTGTGACCGTGCATCGCGTGATTTCGAAATAAACATATACCTAATATTATAATCCGTGATACTAATACTCTGTGCCATATACAAACGTATTAATGGCTACGTATCAATATAGATATTTACTATCTTATAATGTACACTTCGGCTGCCTTTTTTACAGCGTTATTGATAAATTACTCGAGAAGTTATACAGCCAGCTAGGTAGGTGTAGGTAGGTAGGTAGGTACTCTTAAAATACTGGCACTGGCGCGTATACTTACAGACCTACACGTCTGAATGGCAAGAAAGAATGCACAGAGACGTGCAGGGGGATGGTCTTCGTCGTCGGTGCGAATTAATACGACGACGATAATATTTTATAATTTGTGCAGATTAACTCTTCGTATTTATGCTATACTCTTCGGCTATAAATCCAATGCTCGAATAAGCAGCCATTTGTCACCTTCATCGCATTTCTCTATTACAGACCGACCCCATCCTGTATGCAGAAGATGTAACTTTTACTCACTTAGATATATTTTATGCTACACACACACATATATATATACATAGTACGTGTGTATATGTGTAGCTGTTCGCTAAACCTATTCTAGGTATGCTTTGCAACATTATATATGTGTGTAGATAAAGATTTCATAATAATATACGCTTTTAAAAATATATTTTACTGATGCCCGCAGATCTTCAGTCGGTCGCGGTCGTCGCGTCGCTGTGATTAATTAAGTGATGGCGTCTTACACGTTATTTACACACCTATCTGATAGTTTGGTTAGGTATAGGTATCCATAAATTAGGTACGTATAAAAATTTACCAAAAAAAAAAAAATAAATAATATAATAATAATAAATAAATACATAAAATATAGTTGAAGAAGTCAAACACTAAACTTGAGTCGAGTTTTTTTTTTGATTATGTCAAATTGAATATTCTTCAAACCATAAAATTCCTAACTATATATTTTTTACATTAACAATTTTCCTTTTCTTTTTTTTTTCCAACACTTGATGTATAAAAATATTCATTTGATGATCTTTCTTTTCTTCACATTGAAACATTGGAAAAAATACTATAGTAAATTTTCGTTTGTACGTTCCAAACTTTCGATCAATTTGATACGATAAAATATGGAAAAAATTTAAAACAACGTCACAGAAAAATACAGATATTCGATCGAATTTTTCTATAAAAACATATTATGAGAATCTCACTCCCCCTACCCCCCCTTCTCCAAAATTATGCGAGTTTAAAAAATCACCATAATAAAAATTTATACACCAAAGTTGATCAATTACTGCGTTTTAAATGCTTTCAAATTCACATGAAGTTAAATAGTTTGAAAAAAAAAACAATTTCAGCCTAGTTGAAAATATTGGATTTTTATAAGTATTTTTATATAGAGAAGAGCAGAAGAGGCGAGGAGAGGGCCGGGATTGTTTAATCATTTCGGATTCCAAATTATTTGAAAATCGTTTTCGAGATCAAAACTAGCAAAAATGCTTTGATTAACATGTGCTCAATTTTGCCGGTGTTTTGGTGGAAATTTTGGCTGCAATGTTTTCAATATCTAAAACAACTTTTTCAATAATCTCAGAAATCGTAGTTAAAAATCCAGGATATCGACAGGTCGCTTTAAATCGAATTTTATGACTTTTTCGTGACCTTTTTAGGCATTTTTTTCCGACTTTTTCAAGTTTTATTTATTTTTTTTTATTTTTTTTTTGTACATTTCTGGTTGCTTTAATCTTTCTCTGTTTTTTCTTTTTTTTGTACTTTATAATAAGCTGCCATGGACTGATACTGAAATGCTAAACCGGAGAGAAATAATCATGAAGAGGGGTCCACTCATTTTCTCCTCCCTCCCCCTCCCCCACGCCAAATAAAATTACCCGTTTAGGCATATTCTTGCCTTTGAAGATTATGCGTTTTAAGCAACATTTTCTAAGAAAAACCGTTGCCTTAAAAAAAAAAATAGAACATCAAAATTTTTAAACTTTTTTTTTCACACTTGAACTGTATTTTTTCCCCAATTTCTGACTATTCCCAAAGACCCTTAAAACCCTAAATTCAAGTTATTCTCCCTCTTTTTCTTTTTTCTTCAAGGCTGACAAATTTTTGGAGATAAAAATATCTACTTTTTCACAATTTTTGGAAATTTTTTTAATCGTTATTGAAAAAATTAAAATATAGAAAAATCATGCTATCAACTTTGCACATTAAAACAGGTTGAAATTTTTTTCTCAATTTTAGCATACATGTTGGAGGGGGGGGGGAAGCTAGAATAGTTTTGAAAAGTTAGAGCCTAGGCCCGAATGAAACGAGAGTACACTCTTTGCAAAATATCAGCGAATGAGGCGCCCAAAAATGACTTGAAAGTTGAATTTTACCTGTTTTTTTTTTCCTACAATACAAACAATTTTCATGTCGGAGGAAAACACTCTGGAGAGGTTCAAACCCTCGTGTGTTTGGCTTTGCAGTAAATAATGTGAAAAAAAGTAATTTAAAGAAAGAAAAAAATATACAGTGTTTGGGCGAAAATTTCAGCAATTACAAAATAACGCTAAACACCAAGATTCGCTAAAAAATTACTCATAAATTTACACGTGAAATTTTGCAACAAAATTTGTGACTGTTTCATGACCTGACGGATACTCTCGAAACGTGAATAAAATTCACATTTATGAACTAACAAAGCTTAATAAATCGTGTATTTTTTTTCACGAATTTTTCCTTCGAAACATTTTTGTCTGCGGAGTAGAAATTCTTTACTTTTGTTTAGTCAAATTTTCATCCAGAACTGAATTATAAAGATTTTTTTTTTTCAACTTAATTCAAATAATTTGTAATGATACCTGAGCACAATTTCACGCATAAATATATTTCTGTGTAATCACCCCCCTCCCCCCGCCCAGTTATTAGGAATTTAACTTATTCCATTTCACTAGGTGAATATTTTCTCATTCGCACGACTTCAAAACTTATAAATTAAAGTCCTTTTTACCACGTAATAAACTGTAAAACCCTTTATCATTTCAGAACTCATAAGGGCTAATTTTACATTTATAAACATTGCGATTGACAGCACCGAAAAACGCGAGACTGTTTTCATCAATTAACCAACTGCTCGCCATAAGACATATCCAATCATCCTCATCAAATCGATCAAACGGTTATCATAAGTATTCATTGAATTATCATTAAAGTACCCTTAAACATTTCCAGACAGTTAACTCTCGTCTAATATTGGACAGTTCGCTTTAAAAACAATACAATAATAGCGAAAATTCTAGAAAAAAAAATTAGAATATGGTTCAACGTAGCGAAAGTTTCAATCTTTCGGAAAATTAATTAGCGATGAAAACCAATACGAAAACCCATCAAGTGACACATAAAACGCATATTTATCGAGTATAGGTAACTTATTAATATTGGTCGAATACACACGCACGCGACAATAGTGAAATATCATTCCAAAAAAAAAAAAAAAAACGTGACTTGTAAAACCTTTTCATGCGAATATTTTTCCTTTTTGGAAAATCATATACTCAATTTACAACGTAAAAAACACACACACATACACACGTAGCAAATCTGCGATGAATTTGATATACCTAATTCATTTCAAATACATGAACATTTCATCGGGAGAAAAAAATTAAATAAACGAAATCCACTTCGAGACATTCTCATTCGATTAAAACTATGGTTCTGAATACACCAACCAAAACCAATATCTAATTAATACTCGAAACACCCTGCTCGATAAATATAATTCGTTTCGAACGCAATTTGTCTCTCCACAGATCTCTCTGGTTTGGTTATATTTTCTAACCACAAAACAAAAAAAATCTACAGGTATTCGGATAATTAACAAAAAACCCAATGAGCTTCAATCAAACACGGTGATCGAAAAATTATACATACACGTGGGTAAAAGTACCCCCTACCATCATATCCAATAATTAAGTAATTATTCGTAGGCATCGAAAATCAAATTATATAAAAAACAAAAAAAAAAGCACCGCTGCCTGATTTTCTCGCGGAATATTATAATTGGATAAATTGAAAAATTAATCGAAGGTGTAAGTCAGCAGGTGCAAACGGGGCTAAAAAGTTGTCAACATCAAAATGCATATATCTAAGACCTATGCTAAATCTATATTCCAAATTTCAACTCCTAAGCTCAATTTGGAGGGAAGTTGGGCGAGGAACAAATTCAAACAATAGAGGAAAATCGAATAAAACCCATATTTTTGAGACTATGAAGGGCTGTAATAAGACACACCTAAAATCCTTACTAAACCCACATACCAAATTTCAACTTCGTAGCTTCTTAATTTAGAGGGGAGATAGGGAAAGAATAGGCTCTTTTCAAAGTCAAAAAAGCGATAAAAAACCCCCTACCTCGCCTCCCAATTGACCTAACAGGCTGATTTTTGGATACATTACACAACTTTGCAGTCTGCATCAATTGGCGTGAATAAGAAATAATTTTTGCCTTTTTGGCCCCTCATCGCCCCATCGCCCAAATTTAAATTTTCACCCAAGGTCGTCCAAACAGGTTCCATTGACCGAGCTCGAGTCATTTTGATCTGTATCGAGCAAAATAAAATGATTATAGTCTTCGGTTGAAAAAAAAATGAAAATAAAAATAAATATCTGATAAGGCCAAAAAAAAAAATGGTGCCAGGTAATGGTTTCTTATAGGATCCCAAAACGGATTTTGTGGACATTCCCCTCCCCCCTCATCCTTCGTAGGTCGATTAGACTGTAATACCTTGCTTTTCATTGGCAATACGACACACGGTGCTATCAAAATGGCGAAGAAAAAATGGAATATTTAGTTACATTCGATACAACGAAAAAAAAAACCAACTACATCACTCGTCAAGAATACTTATCAAGACCTTCTTGGCTCTTCGTCGTATATTTTATTCGATTCGGCGTCGCGTCATTGGGCATAAATATTCTGAAATAGTCGTCGTAAAATTTTAATTTACCCGCTACTTTGTATAGGTAAATAGGTATCTTATCTATCTGCATATGTAATACTAACATAGTCTCAAAAAATTATGCGTACCAATAAGGTCTAATTAAAATATTGCATTAATTATCACGCATTCCCTACCTCTATGGTCCATTTCGATCGATTGGTACAGGAGTTGTATCCAGCAATAAGACCATTTAAAAGTAGGGTATCTGTTTATATTTTAGTATATTATTTCGAACCACACAAACATACAACTGCATAGATACTAGTATAAGTACGACTATAATATGTCTAATCAATGCGAAATTTATCGATACAATTTCAATATCGTAAAATTTTATTACCCTTAAATATTGATTTTTGCGACATTACAACGATGATTTTTACCTCTCTAATTAATAAATAAATTATTCTATACCTTTCTCCGGAATTATTTCGAAATAGCTCGCTTTTTAATTATTATAATATTCACTAATGGCTTCTACGTTTAAAAAGCAATTTTATGTTTAATAAAACCATCGAGAAGCGAAAAATGTACAACGTTAAATCGATTTTCTAGCATACAAAGTATCTCGCATAGGGCTCTTTTACTCATCTCATCTGAAGCTGTAATAACTGCCAATATGTATCAACTGGTTCCTAAAATATCGTCTTATTTATGCCTGTCGCCTTCCTATATGACTCGTACACCTATTAATGGTTTAGAGTCATTTAAAAAGTAATTATCGTATATTAATGTACAGCGAATTAAATCTAACGATGAAAAATTTTTCAAACGAGGTAATATCGATGGTTTTTTTATTTTTATTTTTTTGAAAAAAAAAAAAACCACCTGCGCTGCTGATTTTTTGAAACATTGTAACCATCTACAGATGATTTCAAATACTAATTTATATATTTTCACGCTGAATTATGTGAGAAGATTTTTATTAATTTATTCTAATTAAGTAGGCATATTTTCGTCGCCGGCGTAGGTATATACATATTTTTTTTTTTTTTTAATTTGATCGCGTTATGCAAATGTGCGTAATATTCCCGAGCTTTATAGACGGTATTAGGAATTTTATTGAAAGGTGATTTACAAAAATATTAACAAACTCGTAATTTTTATCGCAGCAAAACGCAGCACTGGTTTTGGGAAAATTTAAACACCATAAAATTATTGTATGCCTAAATACGCCAGCCTAAAAATAATATTCCTTCGTTTCAGATTGGAAACCAAAAAAAAAAAAAATCTATCGTCAATATTGGAAATTACTGAACTGGTTTCTGGTACATTTCAATGGTATCGTGAATATCAGACAAATAAGCAAGGCATTTTTTCTTTTTTCAATTTCAATTTCAAAAGTTGATAAATTATCTTCACACTGTGTAGACAGGGTTTCTAATAATTTTCCAAAGTCAAAAATCATACCTTTATACGGATTTTTTTCCATCAAATATCTTTTGAAAAAAATAATAATAACAATAAAGAAGTACTCGAACTCGAGATAAAAGAGAGTAATGTTATTAAAAAAAAAAAATTATAATTTTCACAAATTAAAAAATATATTTTCCCAGATGTTCGACCAAAATCTTTAAAGAAATTAAAATTTTAAAAATTCATGGTTTTCGCACAACTTTAATAAAACTGACGAATTTTTTACAACTTTCATGTCTTTTGTTAGGGCAACCTGCTTGGAAAAAAAAATATTCAACAGCTAATTAACAGAGTGTCTGATTCTGGTCTCACCTTGGAAATTTTTCTCACAATATAGAAATTTGTTACATTTGTCGACAGCTGCCAAAATTTACGTAAGCTTTATATTAATTTCATTCGAAACTGCAAATATATTAAAATTGCTAACAAATTTGAATTCGTAATTTAATAAAGAATCTCATCAATTGCTGAATATAGTAGAATTATTTCAATTTGAAACACTTGAAAAAAATCAAAAAAATCGAATTCATCTACTTGATAAAATAAAATATCTAAGTCTACGTAAACAAAAAAAAAAATCATCTATTTAAATTTGAAAATAGTCAATAACCGTATATCTTTACTACATTCACAAGTACTAACCTACACATTGTGAGAAAAATTCCCCCCCAAAAAATTGAAATACAGAATAAAAATATTTTATCTAAAAACGAGGAAAATTTACAATACCTATGGTAATTTTTGCCAGCAGTTGATTGGTCAGGCAATCGTCGCGAGATCGAATAAAAAATACGTCAATAGTGTATTTTTGATGGTCCATTTAATTTACAGTAAAACACCGGTAAAATCGAGCCCAAACGTGGACTGATAATTTTTTTATATTCACTCTACCGAACAACAGTTCAAAATTTTCCTGTTTTGGTAATACAAAATCCGAATATTTTTGCCAAGCGTTCGAGTTCGAAATTAATTTTTCCAAAAATATTACAAAACAGGTATCGAAATAATTTTTATGCTAAAATAACGTGTACATATGAAAAAATATACGAAAACAAAAAAATTTGCAGGCCTGGGTTCAGTTGGAGGGGAGAAAAAGTGCTTGTTAATCACTGCTAAGTAAACACTGTTCACTGGTCAATAGTTCATAATCCAAAAAAATTATTAAAATTCGAGGTATCCCCTGCCTCCTCCAGGACACCTAAAAATTCCTAATCCAATTCATACGTAAAAAATAATACCAATTCACATCAACTTTTCCAAGTATAAAAAACTTATCAAATATGGGAAAATGTAATTTTTTTCTACATATTTGCCAGTACTAGATAGCTTCTGCCTCCCCTTCCCCTTCGCTAGTATCGTTTGTAGGTGAAAAAGATTTTTAGGGTGATTAATACGGGAGTTTAGATTAGTAAGACACTAATTTGAAAACCTTTTCTGCTACCAACTCCTGCTGCCAATTAGCCTGAAGTCTATTTGAAAATTTTTCCAGGGGAGGTTAATTCCGGAGGGGGGAGAGGGGGGTTAAAACTAAAGAGAAATGTAGAATGTACATTGGAGTAAAATATATACTTTTTTCAAAATTTTTTAATCATTATAGGCGACATGGCTAACAAAATTGTAAAAAAAAAATTCCTCTCATTTATCAACTACTGGAAAATTTCCTTTACCTAAACAAACTGTACACGAATTAACCATAATTTACCACTAATGACAAAAAAAATAAATTTTAAAAATTCGCATTTCATTTCAAAAAAAAAATGTATAAAATTTTAAAACTCGTTTGATTTTAAGTAGCATTTTGATAATTTTCAATCTTTACAGATCTACTAAAAAATTGGCATTATTTGCATCATTTGCCACAAACAATCATTTTATAATAAATTTGAACACTTATCGTATGAAAAAAAAAACATCAAATCATTCGAAATCTTCCCTACCTTTACAATAAAATACGTAATAATTTTTCTAGTAAATTTTCAAAACACAGTCTACTATTTTACGTTGGCGAACCGCCATTTGCAAAAAAAATTCCAGGAAAAATATCACCGAGTAAGTTCTAAGAATGAAAAGAGTAAAAAATGAAACTCCTTTTTCAGAGTCAATATGTAACCAATTCGAAAAATATTTGTAAACAACGTATTCAGATTCAATACCAGCAATATCAATATTAACCACCACAATCTTCGCAACATACAGCACCATCCAGCACCTGATATGCAAATTATCTGCACCATCTTCTTTTCAAAAACCTCCACACAGTCGAATTACCATATCGTTTGACATCCCCAAAAAATAATTCAACATTAAGACGACCTCATCATCTCATACCTTGCGTAAGGTGTCTTTAAAAAAAATATATATTTAGGTACCTTATCCTTTGACGATGCTGAATTGAGCGAACTCCCTTAAAAATAAGCTTAAATTATGCTGATCGTGGTGGTCACGAGCCACATATCTACTTGGAAATTTAAATATGTATGCGATGTATTTTTAATTCTAGTGTATCACTCGTCGACTCGTACCATATTTTAATCCTTCGTACATGTAAATCAGACCGGACTCGTGCGCTTGGTACCCTCGGAAAAAAAAAAAAGAGGATTGCATTACAATTTACGTACACGTAAGATGAGCTTCTAATTTTGATATTAGCATTTCTTTCCCCCTTTCGGGTATATACTTCTTTCTTTAACGTGGGTCGTATAATTATTATCAAAATGATAATTTTTCCACCATCAATCTTACATATAATCGGTTTATTTGAATTCGTCTTCAATATTTTGACTTCCATATTATTAATCTTGGGTTTTTTGTTTTAATAGCATCGAAATTTAATCGAGACATATCTATAGAGCTCTAAAGGACCGCTTTCAATGTATTTAAAATTATTTCACTATCTCGCTCTTTCACACAATATAATAAATTCCATCCAATGATCGCTTCTTCGCTGTATATCGATCAGTCTAATATCACAGGCTATTACTTTTCAATCGTGTCTCGTCCATTTTCCATCAAAAAATACATACTCGACTTATGCATTAATACACACACACGTTGGTTTGGGCGCATTAAAAGCATCGTAAAAAAATACGAAAAAAATTCGCATAAAAATATTATCGACAGGTCGCATACAAGTATACGTGTAATATTTAAAACACTCATCAATTCCGCATTTCACTATATTATACGTTCCGGGCACCGAAATGTGAATCCTTATTACCTCGAAAAAATATCCAATTACATCCGGTTCGTGTAAAAAAAAAAATAAATAAATAAATAATCAAATCGGAGGCGATTTTTATTATTTTATTTTTATTTTCAATCTATACGCTGAGCTAATATTTTAATTTTTTTATAGCTCGAAAAGCTATTAAAAAAAGAAAAAAAAAAAAATTCGATCACCGTAACCACGAGCATGGCACTAAGGTCTTATCTCGAGCACTTGAGATTCAGCTCATCCCATTACACGGTACCAAATATAAATTTCACGCTGACGACAATTCGAAGTACATATCAGTAAAATTGGCTAATTATCGTAGCACGTTTAATCAGTAGCACCGATGATGCTCGAATAATTGATTTACGCTGCGGAAAATTCCAATAAATAAATATTCCATAAACGAACGATCCTTCGTATCTTCCTAGCCTTATACGTGTATCGAGATAAGTTCGATATGAAAATGAATAATAAAAAAAAAAAAAAGACATCGATAAAACACCCACGAAACATTTCTGTTCGTATCCTTCGTCCAGATGAACTTACAACTTTATCCGAAAGATAGCAACGTGTTCTTTGGAAAAGTTCGTTCGTTTGGGATCTAGATTTTTTTTTTTCGAAATCATATTCAATTTTTACATTCGACGTTAGCTAAAACGATATGCAGTAAAAATAAAACCGGTTCTTTTTTTGGAAATTTTTTTCTTTTGCAGAGTTCTCGATGCCTCTTGTTATCCACACAAAACCCAACCATTTCGATACGAAAAAATTAATATATATTCTTCTAAGATATATAAGAATATCCATATAAGACTGTTATTTCCATACCGAACTTGTACGTGTGTAATTGCCACACCTAAATCACACATTAATATACACGAAAGCACATATCTATCTACACACACACACACACACACATACATATCACTAATTGATTTATCGAGTTCAACGATACTGCTGCTGATGTCGCCTAAGCTAGCATAGCTGCTTAAACGTTAATTAATTACCTTATTTTTTGACGCTTCACATTACCTCCTCACTCGCTGTCTCTTTCGTTGCCTCTCTCTACCTCTTATATTTATGCTCTTTCGGCTTCTCTTATCTGTACAATATAGTAACGAGTGAACGCGAGCCTCTTATGTATTCAATATCCTAAGCACGTATCAATTTATACGAGATAAGCTCGTATAATACCTAATAAAGCTGCTAAAAATTTGTCACTCGCGAAGAGAAAGAAAAAAATACTGCAATTTTTTTTTTTTTTTTTCATTTTGTTCTCGTTCATTTGCATAGAAATTTTTTTCTCGCCGATGTAAAAAAATTTAGGCCAATTCGAATACGCTCGTAAAAATACCACGAACGGGTAAAAGTATTTTTCAGCTGATTTTTACTCGATAGAAATTTATCGCACACTTAGAACTAGTAAAATTACAACACAGTGAATTTTACAAACACCTCGTAGACTGATACTTTAATTCACGTTTATATTTGATAATCGATACGATGAAAAAAAAAAAAAAAATCATCACAAAAATACACTCTTAAAAAGCATCGAATTCACAACTACTCATCATAGGTAAATTGCACCATCCAACCAATGGGAAAATTCCATCTAAGAAATTTTTATTCCATCGATATCGTTGTTCAGTTTACCAAAATCACGTATTAAAAAAATTCACCTTGCAGCCCAATTTAAATTCAATATACGAGACGATAATTCGAGAAAAAAAGAAAAAAAAAATTCCGAAAAAAATCACTATCATACTCGTCAACCTCTTGAAATCGTTTCTTATCACTTCGACAACTTTGTTCAATATTTTCATCGATCGATTCTATCGCTATAAAAATGATATCACACCGCACTATCGAACTCTTCTGTTGTGAAGCACCTACGTAGCCATAATCTCTCTTATCACAACACCAATTCATCATCGAAAAAAGATCACACATACAGCAGCAACCGAAAAAGAAAAAAAATGCCATCGATGGTAATTTTACGTATACACAAAAATTCTGCCCACCAAATACGCGATGGAAAAAAGTTAACTTAGATCACTTCGCGATACTTAAAATCTACACGATACGTACACAAAATTAAAAAGAGTAAGATACCACATACCTATGAAAATCATTTCCGTAAGAATATTTAATCGCCAAAAATTGCTCGTACGATGGGCTAAAAAAACTTTCTGACATTCTTTACCTTCGCCAGGCACCAAATAAATATATATTCACTTGGACGATCGCGAATTAAAACGTGTATCACTAATCACCATTTTACATATAATACGTACGACGAGATTAAAACTTCCAACAGATTAAAAAAACCAAAAAAAAAATAAAAATAAAAATCAACGACGACCACGATGATGATAATAATAATAATTAATAAACTCGAGAAAAAATAAAACAAATAGCACGTGTATCATCAGTTGCTTCTTAAGCGCGAGATCGCCACGACAAAAAAAAAATATATATATACCGAAAAAAATATCAAACTTCCGACGACGCAATTATTATTACAACGTAGTAGTAGATTAAATAGGAACACTCGATTGAAAATGAGGAAAAAGAAAAAGAAAGATAGAAAGAGAGAAAAAAAAACTCCGAAATAATAACAATAGAAAAATATTTGATCAACTTCTTCTCGACGATCGCGGCGACTACTATTCGAAAACCGTGTAAAACTGAACGAAAAATTAGGAAAAAAAAATTCGACAAAAAAAAAAATGAAAAAAAATAAAATAAAATAAAAACAGAAAAACAGTTATAAAACCGCTGCGAACCGAAAATGCAAATATCGCCGAATATTATAAGACGAACATATACGTGCGTATATTGAAATACTGCGTGTTAAATACGTGCGTAGTAATTAATTAATTAAAAAACAAAAACAAAAAAATAATAAATTAATACAGAGGTGTACGATAAAAAATAAAAATTAACATGTACTGAGTCCATCTAAGCACGCAGTCGGCGTCGCACTCTTAGCATAGTTTAAAGCCGAGCCTTGCATATTCCAACCTTCCTATCAACGAAATAAAAAAAAAAAAAATGGTAGGGGAAATATTCAAAAGTGGGAGGGTACTGACAATCGGCGCGTTTATTTAGCCCTACCACCGTGAAAAGAGTAGTCGCGATAGGGGAACCATCCTCTACCTAGTTTGGCCGCCACCACCGCCACCGACCAGTCCAGGAATCCTCCAAGACATCATGGCGCTGCGAGGGCGATGCTTCCATACGCTGGCGCTCTCTACGTTCTTTACGTGTACCAATATTTTTCGTCATTTTTATCATCATGTATACGTAATTCCTTCTTCTTACGTCTTCGTCATTGCTGCTGTTGTCGTTGTTGTTGTTATTGCCATGCCGCACCGCGACACCATCGTCGTCGTCGGTACGAAGACGAAGACGACGTCGACGTCGACGTACCCAGCCAGCGTCGTAGTCGTCGTAATAGTCATCGTTGTGCCGGCGGCGGCGGCGGCGGCGGCGGCCAACGACAGAGGTGAAAGAGGTATTCAAATGGTGGGGTCATAGAGAAGCAGAAGAAGAAGAAGTAGAAGACGACGACGACGATGTCGACGTCGTAGTAGTCGCGAATCCCAGCACCCACCATAGCCCTCTATCCTTTATATGTACCTTCTTTCTTTTACCTCTTCGAACCGACGCCGCCGCGCATACTTTAAGAAGGAGTATTTGCATACAAATGTAACGGAATTGCCGATGAATGTAAGGATAAAAGAAAACGGAAAGTAATTATCCTATCTGTTTTTAAAGCGTTCCTTTTTTTCTCTACACTTCGCTCTTTAAAAGGCTCCCCTTTTCCATCAACTTCATCGTAGTAGTAGTAGTACTAGTAGTAGTCGTCGTCGTTGTCATCTTCATCCTCCTCATGTTCTCTTCCTTCGACGTTCTTTTTTTTTTATTTATTTTTTTTTTTCTGACTTCATCTTTCTCTCATTCAAGGACCTATCTTCGTCCGACTCTCAGACTTTGAAGAAGAGAAAACTTCGTATGGACGATGACGTACATAATAAGACCGCCGAGTCCTCACTACCATACCTATCTGCCTTTCATTTTCAACTCGAAATTTTAGTACGTAATTGTCCACATCACTTTTTATAGCTAAATTCGCATTTAAAAATTGAATTTTCATTTTCTTTCTTGAAATAATCGAGATGAATGCGGAGCGACGATGAAAATTAAAAAGGCTCCACAGACTCGGTGATCTTACACAGCTTCCGAAAATAGAATCGAGAGAAAAAGTTTCACACGTCGTGATTTTCCACGAGTCCGAGAGTCCTTTCAATGCTCCTTCCTGGTCAGTTTTCTACTAAGAGGATCATATCGTGAAAATCAGAGAGCTCAGGAAATTACAAAATAAAAATAAGTTTCAATCAGTGGCTGCTCATTTCTAATACTTTTCTTCGTCTTCCTTTTCTTAGCTTAAATTTTTCCTTCCAAACAGTGAAGGAAAATCTGACTATATTTGGTCTATCGATAAACAGCAGATGTCTGACGAAGTGAAAGGAGGAGAGGGGGGAGGGGGATGTAGGGTTATAGAAGACCCTTAAGATTATTTTTTGTTATGCCAAATTTTCACTTTTTTTTTACCCCATCGGAACTAAAATCATTTACTCGAAATCGCTTCAATGGGAGGTGGATTTAATAATACGTATATGAATAAGGATCACCTATGATTTAAATTCATTTACGACCAATTTTGTGGGGAGAAGGTATTGAGGGGTAACAATCGCAAAAATTATTTTATTTTTGAATAAATCGATAGAAAATTAAAAATTGAACAGAATATCCAAAAATTAAGCCCTTATGTCAGTGATCTACTAATATGGGAGAGGGTTTTGGAGTTGAGCTCCCCCAAAGCGATTTTTTAAACGTAAAAATTAATTTTTACAAGCGAAAAAAAAACTAGTAAAATTTACCATTTAAAGCTTAGAAATATGTTAAAGTACTAATGTTTGATCCTTTGCCCTCGAAATATATTTTTTATAATAATTTTTATTCCAATTTTTAGGATCAAAAGAAATAGAATTCTCCTTATGAGCAGATTTTTCATATCAAGTTGTCAATGAAAACTAGGCTAATACAGACTATCGACTTACAACGGATAGGCGGGGGGGGTATTGACTTAATCCATTTTAGGGTCCGAGAAGACCATTACGACCATTTTAGACCAGGTCAGAAATTCATTTTCACTTCCCCGCCACCCCCTCTCCAGACTGAAATCATTTACTTTGCTTGATACGAACCAAAAGCGCTCCAATTCGATAAATCGACTCAATTCGGCGACGGATTAGATATGTATGAGTGAAGACGACCCTGGATCAAAATTCAATTACACCCAAATTTGGAGGAGGGGGTGAGGGGGTGCTGAGGGGTCAAAACAGAAAAGATTTATCCTTTTTGAGTCAAATGATAAGAGAATCCAAAGTTGTTGTATAACGTACCTAAAAATCAGCCTCTTGGGTCAATTAGGAAGGGAGATATGGGGATTTTTCTGTTGTCTGACCTTGAAAAAGGGCTGTCTCTCCCTTATCTTCCCTCCAGATTGAACTAGGAAGTTCAAATTTGGAATACAGATTTAGCACAGGTCTTAGATGTGTCTTTAGGTGGTGATGACTTTTCAGCCCTATTGCACTCCCTTACCTGTACCATTGATTGGGCAAATATGACTTGAATTTATTTTGGAAATAAATTCAACTCCAAATTTCAACTGTGATTTGGAAATTGAAATATTTTATCGACTTTCTAAAAATAAATTCAGCAAATGCCTACCCCCCCCCCCCATGAAATCGACAACTGTTACGCCACCGTTCTAGATAAATCGTACAAGGGAAGGTACGAGAGGTTTTCTCTTTTTTGATATTGAAAAGAAAAGAAAAGAACTCGTCGTAAGACACTTGTCAAATTGAGCAAGAAGGTTGAAATTTGGCATGTATAATTTAGTAAGTGATTTAGATAAGCATTTTTCAGGGTTTCAACTCATCTGCCCCATTGCAAAACCTAACAACCCCCCCCCACCCACCTTAAAAGGATCCTCGAACAATTTTTTCCATTTTTTAAGATGGTCCCTCGCAGTGTCACCTCGCTCATCTCTCCACTTTGCTGTAGGGGTCGAAATTCAGCCAGTAAATCTTTGATGGCCTTTTTTATTTCGAGGTTTTGAACTACGCAGCACCATATTGCAGCCTCCCCCCCCCTCATCTGTATAATATTTTTAGTGATTTTTGACCTTTTTTATCGATTCCTCATTCAACTTCTCTGCTCAAATTGAGCTAAAGTACTGAAATTTGGCAGATACCTCTTTCTCTACAATTGTGTCGTATACTATTTTAATTTTAAACGAGATGAAAATCAAAGAAAAAATTGTCAAAGAATTAAGATTAAAATACGTTTGAGTAACTACGTCAATTATAGCAACATAAAATTAATAAGACTTCGTATTAGTGACCATGTATTTGTCGTTATAGCTGGTAGAATGGAACAAATAACGTATTTTTGGTGATGAATTATTACCAAATAAATCAGTAAAGATTTCTGCAATTTAAAAATGGTTATCAAAAGGTTCGTGGAATGTGCAATTTTGACAATGGTTATCCAACATAAGTGAATGATTGTTAGAACACAGTTGACCATAGCCGTTTTTTTTTTTGGAAAATAATTTTTTTCAGCATAGGTGATCGAGGATGCCTGATCTTTTCCAACTTTCAAATTAGCACAATATGCATAACGATAATATCACATCGAAAAAAAAGAAAGAACAATACGAGGGTGAGTAAATCAATAAATCGTAATTCCACTTCACTATCGAAATACATTTACATCAACACACACTTACATTATTTCTACGCATTTTCCGTTATCTTTTGTCTTTCGTAGACAATTCGAAGACTGAGCAAAAAAAAAAAAAATCAAAATTCGATGTCAAGGCCAAAGAACTTAGTCATTACAACGCGTAAGTACATACGTAGACGTACGTACACACAACGACGTAAAAGTACGTACACAAATTCATTCACAGTACTCGCTACCATTGCCATTGCCAAAGCCCAAACCCATCATCATCAACACCATAATCACGTGGTTGGTTCTTCCATCGACGACGACGAGCAACGAAGACGATGACGTTATTTGTTCTCTCTCTTTCTCGTGCATGCCACCTTTCATTTCTCTTTCTTTCTACGAAACAGCTGGCTTCATTACACGTCACCGGGCGTCGTTTTCCACCACACGTCTCCGACGTCCTTCTCTCTTTGTTTTTGTTCCCCATTTTTTCCGCCTTCTTCTTGCTACTCTTGTTCCAATACAAAATACACACCGACGCGACGCGACGTCCGCGGTCAACGTTACTACTATTTCTTTTTATTTCGCACCGACGACGACGACGACTCAACATTTTTCCTTCCATTAGTCAGCCACATATCGCATATAGTACCACGTATGGTCTATAGAGTGCGACGTTGGTTGCGTGATGTATGAAATTTTTATACCTACGTATATTTTTGCCCCGGCGATATATGAATACGCCAATGTACAGGCTTACATGGTACTAAATGATGACTAAATTTTTGCAGAATAACATATTCCAAATGCATTTAGATTCCAAAACAAATGTCGCTAAATCAAAAAGTATCTCAAACGATAGGCCTATTCGATGTTAATCTGAAAAGGGATGATGGAAGAGCACAAGCAGTAGGTACATAAAACTGACGAAAGTAAAAGCAAGCATATCCCAGACTTACGCACCTTTATCCAAAGCACACAATAAATAATACAACCTCATTCACCCTACACTTTTTCCTGTTTACCTTTGCCATGTTCTGATACACCAAAAGGATAATAACATCGTTTCTTTTTCTTTCATACGAACTATGTGTCGTGTCTACTGTCTACTTCCATTGATTAATAGATGAATTTTTTCATCAATCGATGGTAAAAATTTTGCTCTTTGCTCCTAAACTATTATTTACATACTTATCTACTCCAGATTACTTAATTAACTTTGGATACTCTTCGGTTTTTCTATCGACAATATTTTTCAACTTCATTCGTTGGAAAATATTACCAGTAAAAGCCCCCCCCCCCCCACACACACACACACACCTCCGAGTAAGTAAAATTCGGTGATAAAAATGTCCTCGTTATCGTTAGTAAAAACGAAACAAAAAAAAAAAGGATCCATTTTGTTGAGCCATTCGAGCTTTTTTATGTTGTTTCATCGGCTCGTTGTGGTCGTCGCCACTATTTTCAGTAAGTCGAGTATATTTTATCAAAAGGTACCCGACATGGTGTACTTTTTACTATTAGGTACTATAAAAACACACAGACACGTAATACTACTACCAGCACACATCAATGAAGCGTGTCTGTATCGTAAGTTGAGGATAGGCAAGGTAGGTAGGTGGGTACCACCGCACCGGTACTTTTGCCGGCCTTATGCCGATACCACCCCGCCCTCCCTCACTGACGTCGTCGTCGTCGTCTTCGTCATCATCGTCCTACTACTGGTACACCACCAGATGGAGTATAGCACATTTCATTCATACGTGTTTACGTTTTCTTTCTCTCTGTCTGTCTGTCTGTCTGTCTTTTTTTCTCTTCTTCTTCTTCTTCTGCTTCTTTTCCTATTCTACGATACCCGCACATATACTATACAGGAAGAGTATGTAGTGTGTACGAATAGTAGTACTATAGGAGTAGACTTCACGTAAATATATTGGTAGTACGTAGTAAACTAGGCCAACCAACACACATACAACCCCCATTCATAAAGCATCCTTTAATATGATGTACGGACATGTACCATGGCTACACCAGACAAATCTTATCCAGTTGGTACCTACTTACCTACCTACCTACCTAGCTACGTAAGAATTACGAAATATATTTCTCCTTTTCATCTCGTACAGCGTCTTGCATCTTCTCTCTCATTCGATGGTTTTTCTTTTTCATCGCTTACAAGTCTTTTACTATTTTTATGAAAAGCACGAAGTTCAAGTATGGAATACGTTACGACGTGTAAAGAAGCCTATATTGGCCTGCTCGCGTTCAAAATATAAAAAGAACGTGTCATCATTTACATGTCAGAAAAATCTTCACATCTCGTAGGCTTGAAATATTTCGTATATAAAAGGTATAGTCGGGGTAAGGGGTGATTTTGGCCCCAGTCTCGATTTGCGATCTAATGCTTTCAGCTAGTGGAGTACCTTGATTTAAAAAAAGTTATGGAAAAAGTTTTGAACCCCTCTATCCCCCCACCTTTCGGGGGTAATGGTCATTTTATTGCATTATTTTCAATATATTTTACAATTTTGAACCAAAGCGAATGAAATTTTCTGTTCTTCGATACGAAGTTACACCTCATAAAGGTGTATTTACGATAATTTTTCCATCATTTTTGGTGCACTCCTCCTCGTAGTTTAGGCCATTTGAAATTTTCAAATGTAAAAAAAAAAAAAAAACCAAATAGCGAAGTTCGACTACTTTTTAAAAATACCTCCAAAAACGTGTTTTTCAACGCAGATTAACCTAATGTATTCATTTTTGTTGAACTCGGTCGCGCAAAGGTCGAAAATCTCTAAAAGCTGTACAGAAGCGTTTAATTTTAGCAGATTTTTCGAATTTCGAGTGTTTTACCCTGGCAAATGAAAAAAGACCAAATGACGAAACCAACGTCGAATCACCGTTTTCGTAATATTAGTTCTACTTGAAATCTCGAAATTAATTTTTTTCTAGTTACAAAAAAAAAACTGAAAAATCAGTGGAAAAAAGGGGGAAAAAAACTCCATTACATTTCGAACAGTACTCGTTATGGTCACTAGATGCCCAAACAAGGGAATAAATACGGCCTGTACAATTAAATACATTTACAATGCGAAAAATCACGCAATTGTATGTCTCGATCGACGGTCGAACTCCGTTACCGTGTTGTTGGCGTACCTCGCCGCGGTTCCGCGGTATCGAACAGCGTTATCGGGCTAAACAAGTTTTCCGGGGATGACTGCGTTTCTCGGGTGGTACCCGCGGCTTGTAAACGCCGCATCGGGATAGACGGTTCTCCGTACTTTGTGGCGAACCACGGTACGTGGCGGGCAAATACTTTTCAAACGGTCGTCTATCGGCGTCGTTCGACGACTGAACTGCACCAAATATACAATATCAAATTATCGATTTCAAGGGAATGATGATAATTTTTGCGAACAACTAGATACCGAATTGTTATTCCAGCACATTTGTCAAATTCTGGAGTGGTTTTATACGGAAAGCAGAGGCCTACCAAACAGGGGTGGGGAGAGGGGGAGTCTTACACCACCCCCCTCGCGTTCGGAAGTTGGAAAAATTGGGTGAGAGTTGGTAGAAGTTGGAAGAAATAAAAATCAATGGAGTGTTGGAATCAGTGACGGTTTTACAGTGGAAATTTTTTTACTTATGAAACTTGCTTTTTTGCAAAGTTTTGGGAAAATTTAGTACTCAGGCTAATCATAAAATTTGGTGAAATAAGTTGGAAATTTTGAGAGTTGGTAAAATTGGTAAAATGGCTTGGTAAATTAAAAAAAATTAGTACATTAGAAGCTCACACCCCCCCCCCCCTCCAGCAGAGCACATCGTTTCGGAAGGCCATCGATGGAAAGAAATATTCCAAAGAAGAAAATAGCGCCGGATTCGTATTTAGCGGGTCAAACTACACCGATATATATCATTTTCGTTGTTGTTTTATATTAAGTTTCAAAATTTGGTTTTTTCTCACTTTTTCCACTGATTTTTCAATTTTTTTATGACAAAAAAAAAATGAATTTCGAGATTTCAAATAAAACTATTGCAAAAATAGCGAATCCAACGTTAGTTTCTTCATTTGTTTTTTTTTTTAATTACCAGTGTGAAACACCCGAAATTCGAAAAATCTGCTAAAATTAAACATTTCTGTACGGTTTTTTGAGATTTTTGACCCTAGCGCGACCGAGTTCAACAAAAATGAATACGTTAGGTAAATCTACGTTTAAAAACATGTTTTTGGGATATTTTTAAAAAACAGTCAAACTTTGCAATAGTTTTTTTTTCCACAGCTGAAAATTTCAAATGACCAAAACCACGAGAAGGAGTGCACCAAAATTGTAGTAAATACACCTCTTTGAGATGTAACTTTTAGCCAAAGAACTGAAAACTTCATTCACTTTGGTTGAAATCAAAAATTATCGAAAATAATGCAATAAAATGACTATAATTTTAAAAGGGAGGGGGTGGAGGGGTAACCAGAATTTTTTTACATCAAAGAACACCATCTGGGGAAATAAGATCGAAAATCGAGGCATCGGCCAAAATCACCCCTTACCGGGCTATACCCTCTTTTCAACGGTAAGCTCCTCAATTGCAGTGATTTTTTTCTTACTAGCTGCACCATCGAAGCAGCTATATGCATATATCTCCTTCTCCTAGATCGATCAACAAAAATGCATACAACACACACGCTACAGAATATCACTCATTTTGTGGTCAATGATTATTCGAACGATTCGTATGGTAAATAAAAACGCATATTCGTCCACCTTCCACCTTCCACCTACCTACCTACCTATATTCGTTCATCTACATACGATCGTATGCTCTTTCAACCCTGACCTATACCTACCTGCAGATAGACGTACTGGTCATACCGCACACTAATACAGCGCGGGCACTATTCGCATGTAAATCGTACATCGGAGACGATTTAATTTAGCAATTAGTCGACGAAACAGACCGAACTAAGCAAATAACGAGGTTTGACTAATAAGATAGACTAGACCATACAGGTATGGATAAAAATTACCCAGAAATCGAATATTCATCGTTGGTACGAAGTACGAACGTATACACGATAATGATTTAATATACATTATACCTATGTACAGGGTGTCGATAAATTTAGCCAACTTGTCAAATTTTTCATTTTTTCTTTCTCGTAAAAAATCATCTCATATTTTGATCCTCAATTCTGGCCGTAATTTAGTTCTTGATTTGGTGACACACCCGGTAAAGAGGGGGGGGCGTGGGTTACCGAGGCTATACTCCCGCTTAAGCGCAAAAAGCACCATTACTTTTTGGAAGAGATTTTGAATGCGCATTCTCAGAAAAAAAATAGGCGAAATGTCCTTGATCTCAGATTTTCCAAAATTATTGAGTATCTCTAAATAAATTTTAGGACCAAAGAAATTACATATTCGCATGTATTTGAAGAAAAATTCATGATTTTTTTGCGAATATTCAGCGATGATGGGTTAATCAATATGAATTTTTACAAACTTTTGGAAGGTGTTCAGTATAAAATTTTGTATCAGAGAAAACCATTGAAATTTTGGCTGAAGAACATAATCGATCGCAGAATTGTGGGCATGGGTGTATGGGGGGGGGAGGGGGTAAAGGGTTAAAATGCGAAATATGACTTTGAACGAAAAATAAACGCCGGATTCAAATTCAGCGTGACTGAATTAGTCAAAAAGCACTCCATTCCTAATTTTTTGACTGATTTTGTTCGAAAAAGTGAATTTTGATTACAATGAGTGGTAAATTTCGTAGTAACCACACAAGCAACAATTTATAACGAGAGAGCTTCGAAATTTGGCACATTTAATTACAGATGTAAGTTATATGCATTGGTACAAAATCTTAAGAAAGTCACACCGAACTTTTATCAGCTTACTTTGGCGCTCAGGGCACCTCCCCCCCATTTTGGGGTAATATCTAAGTCGCTCGTGTTGGTGTCGTTCTCCCATTAATCGAACCCCCTGAATACGATAATGAAGTCAGATTCACAATTTCACCTCAATGAATACCTCATTTCGGGCATTTTTACAGGTGTAAAAATTTAGTAGTAACGCTGTACTAAAATAAGCGTGGGGAGGGGAGGGGATTCTCAATCCTACAATTTTTTCACGGATAGCCACTTATGTTGAGTAAAAATTAAAAAAATCTGAGATCAAGGCCATTTCACTAATCTCACTCCGAGAAAAGCACTTTTCATGATTATGAAAATCCCTTTTCTTTCAAAATTTCGCCCCTCTGCCATGACGTTTTAATTTTAGGAGGTTTCGGAAGCAGAAGGGGAGAGGGGGTACTGAAAAAAAGTTACGGAATGGCGGAGTCTCTAACACGACCTTTACTCAGCCTTCTTTTAGTTTACAAGTTCAAAATTTACATGAAAATTGAAAAGAAATTTTTTTTTGATTTTTCTGGCATCAATGTCCCACAGTAAACCCAACGTAAGGCCAAAAAAAAGTTTTCGCGATTTTTTTTCGCTTTTTCGAGGTTTTGAAATTCTGTTGGAAAATGAAAAAAAAAATCCAAGGTAACGAAGTAAAAATACGAAATTTTATCATTTTTGATGACATGACAAATAAAAATATTGTTTCTACTTCTTCGTTTCCAAAAAATTCAAAGTATTCGATTTCGTTTCCAGTTTTAGGCTTCATCTTAAAAACCACCCAAAAAGCAAGAAAAATCACGAATTTTTTTTTTTGGTCTTATATGGTTTACTATGACACAATAATACCAAAAATACATAAAAATACACATTTTTTTCATTAATTTTTCACGTAATTTTCGAAATTTTAAACCAAGGGGGAGGGGGCTAAGGATCAAATTAGTGGCCGCAAATTATTACAACGTTCGTTTGACATAATTTCACAACTTTATTTCGCCGTTTTCTTTCAACTTTCGAAAAAAATCTAAAAATTAAACGCCCAACTGCCTACTTTTGTGAAGCACGAATAGAAATCGAAATTAACCGAAGTGACTAAAATAGTACGGCCATTTTTCAGTCTAAATAGAATATGCGTATTTCAGGATAGATTCGTTCATTTTAAGCATTTATTTTTCGTAAACAAATAAATTAATATCAATAAAATCCTAAATAGCAAAATTTTAACTGTAAAGATATCCTAGGCTTCAGAGTAATAAAGAAATATTCCCCTACTTTGTCACCTCTACTAAACAAATAAAAAACTTACGCATGGTTAAATATACAAAAAAAAAAAAAACATGTTCAACCTCAGTGATGCCCCCCCCTTTCTCACAAATGATGGAAAAAATCATCTCTCAAAATCTGCCTCCTTGAATTCAACTAATCACGAGTCACCACCATTATTTATTGAACAAAATAAAAATGTATACCCCCCCACCCACAAATTTTTTATTTTTTCCAAACGCATTTTTTGTGCTACTGAAAAAATTTTTTTTCCTATCATCAATTCCTCGTGATAATATTTTCGTAACAAATTCAACTTGCTCTTAAAAATTGAACTAACATCATTTTCGCTTCGAACTATTTCCAACGCGTCTTTTTCGAACACCCTATTATAATGCAACGCTGACACGGTTTCGTTCTTTATTATACGCACGCCTCTGTCTGTTTATTACCAAATTCTAGCAATATTCGTACATATAATTTTCACGGAAAGAAACTCAGGTAATCAGGTATCATCAATTATACCTACGATGACGATTATTCCTCGATAAAATTAATTATTAGCATACAAACTGCACATTTGCTGGTATGTAATGTATACTCGAAGACACGCGATAGCATTTTTAGGTGCTTCTTTTTTTTTTTATAAGCAGCCACCACTCGATTATATCCATATTATATTATACTCGTATAATCTATAGATTGGCGATTTTTTTTTTTTTTGGAATCTCATAAAAGAGCATAAATTTCGTTACATTAATAATTCGACTCGATCAAGGTCACCGTTACCTTCTTATCGATTTATCATTATTTACAGACCGAATCCCCCACACCCTAGAAACGAAACAGGCTTCATTATTTGACAAAAAAAAACTAGGTGATCAACGATGGCTAATTTTAATTTATCATTCTTCGTTATAAACTACACAAAGCTAGCGTATTTTATTTCGCACACACACACAATGAACCTCTGCACAAAAAGGTATCTCGGTCTTCTAATCCTGTATACGAGAAAATTCTCACCAAATTCTGCTACGTTCGATGGCCCACCTTTGTTATATTCTTCCGGGTTTAAGCGCATTGCAAAACTACTGCATATTGACACAATTAAAAAACGAAAAAATAATACCCAGCAACTAATAATGCTGCTGAATAAGAAGAAATGAAAAAAACAATAGAGCATTTCGAAATGATTATCTTTCTTCGAGTTCGCTCGTTCGTTCGTTCATCTCTCTCGCGTGTGTGTGTCCCTTTTTTTTTTTTTTTTTCAACATATCCAATACAGAGCTGCCTGTCAAGATCACGTCCATTTATAAACCAGCGAGACTTATATGTCTCTCTACCTGCTTTACTCTTCTCGGTCGTCACCAGCTACTGGCTTTATAGGTAAGTTAGTCATCATCGTTGGGCATTCGTCGTACAGACACATACACATATACGAATATTAATTTATTAAAATTAATGAGACAGCTGGTTGATTACTTCACGAGCTTGCTCGCGCTAGCTGGTGTCCTTTTTGTTTTACTTTTTCGATCATTTTCAACCATAGAGCGGTAAAATCCATCGCATCGCATCGTATCGCACGCAAGCCATTCTCATACTCGTCGTAGCCTCCTGGCCATAGCCAGAAAACGTCGTACTCGGGGTACTTAATCGTCGTCGTAGTCGACAATATCGAGGAATACAACATACACGCACACATACACACACACACACCCTGACACAAACACAACACAACTCAATTTAATTAGCCTCTCGCCACCGCTATTTCATTTGCGCCGCGTCGCTATATACTGCACATGAACTACATATACATCGCCATGCCACACCACACCACACCACACCACACATACCACACGTATATGTACACGTACACACACACTGACAACTAATTACAAATCGAACCGCACATATATAGCGAACAAGCAACGAGCTCACTTCGAGGGTGGTTCATTAATTAAAAGTAAACTCGACGATAGACCCCGTCGAAAATAAAAATAAATAAAAAGAAAAAATACCCGAGCCATAAAGGTGAACCGCACAGCAGCGCGCAGCACACCACCGCCCGTCGACACAGCCAAACGCAGGACCGGACGGGACACCATGGCTCGGGACGCTGGCAAGGCGGGGGGGTAATAGCGTCGTAGCGTTCATTAGAGCGTCTTGGCGCCTCATTTCGTCCTTTTCTATCCAACTACCGTGTACAGTTTTAAATTCTCGCGTTTTTCTTTTCTAGCGTATTTTCTGAGTATTTTTTTTTCTTCTTTATTTCACCACCACCACCACCACCACCACCCCCACCACTACCATCTCATCGGTACCATTGGCATTACAACACAACAACTTACATCGACAATGATCCAAAGGTAGTGATAGGGGGGAGGGGGCTAGGCGGTATGGATGGAGACGACAGTGGCGCTCGCATCTACACGCCACTACACAAAAACCTCAACCACATAGAGTACAATGTATGTATGTATATATATATATACACACACACACATAGAAAAACCCACCACTGCCACACCGCGATGCCACCGTCCAACCCCCTCTTACCCCCGCCGTTCAGGCTATAAGCGTCATGAATCCTTGTGGCGTCTTAATAAACAAACCCGAAACCATACCGCGCTCTTCCTTCGCTATCCTTATCCTCATTGCCTGCTTTTTTTTCTATTTTTTTTTTCTTTTTTCTTTTTCTCCTCGTCTTTCTGTCTCCTCTGCGGTCTCTCTTCCGCTCATACTTACCCAGTACTACGGGTAGTTGTTGTTTAATTGAGTTCTTTTACCGCATGCTAAGCAAACTTTCCAACGTCCGTAAACCCCACGGGGTGTAATTTCATTATAAACAAAAGAAGCTGCTTTTTTTTTCTCTTTCTCTTTTCGTTTTCGTTTTTTTTTCTTTTTCATTTAGTTCTTTTAGTGTATGTGGTGTGTGTTGGTGGCTGCCCTTGCCACTGTATCCACCTCCAGCCACCTTCACTTTCTATATACGCCAGCTACATAATGACGTTAATTTTTTATCAATATCGCTATCCTCGATGGACCCTCTCCCCAGCAGACCGCCTCATTCTTTTCTTAATTCCACCACCACCACCCCCCCTCCCGGTCTTGCTTGTCCGACCGAAGTCACGAAACGAAACGAAAGCTTACTTCGAGCTTTTCGTTCGTTTCGACGTCAACTCGACACCGCCGCCCTTCTGCCAACCGTGTATTACGATGAGGGCACGTAGGTGGTAGTCCTTTTAAAAAGGGCTTAGGCTATTTTTACGCTTTGGTTTGGCCATTAGCTACTTCTAACTGTGGAATATGAAAATTTACTTAATCCAACGTATCGAGCTTAAATAGACAACTCGACAATGGTAAGGTGTGCAGTCAACTATTTCAGTATTCGAGCAGCGGTCAGTACCCGCCTGGGCGTGCGAAGGCCTTACTAAATTCTAATGCTATCTGCATATTACCGCAATAATTAGGTACGACCTCGGACTCGGGCCAGTTCTTCAGATTCAATAGGGCGAGGGGGGAGGGAACCAGAATATTAACAGCAGGATGGATCGATTATGAAAAATTTCTCGACCTTTTCCAAAGCCCAATGAAAATTGCTTCCTTTTAAGTCTAAAACGAAGATTACCAGAAATTTGAGTTCAAACAAATGATCTTGATCATATTACAGCTAAAGAATGTAAGTCAGTCCAAACTGGAGTAGCTGCAGCGAATCACCAATCGAAATGAACATAATTGATTGAGGCGGGGGGGGGGGGGAAAAAAATTTCAT
>FIZR01002062.1:0-14847 GCA_900060175.1 Ferrisia virgata
CCCAAAATGGGGCAAAACTGAATTTTGACCCAAATTTATCTTCACTCATATATATATATATATATATATATATATATATATATATATATATAGCCATTTTTCAAGGTCAAAAACGAGAAACACCCTTATGTCTCCCCTCCTAATAGACCTAAGATGTTGATTTTTGGAAATGTTATACAACTTTGAATTCTCTACCAATTGACTTGAAATGAAATAATTTTTGTGTTTTTGGCACCTCAGCACCCCCTCTCCCAAAATGGATCAACACTGAATTGAACTAGGATGCTCAACGAATTTTCGTCACCTCTTCACCGTCTAAATATGAAAATATTTTCACTAGAATTTGAAAATTTAAAATTACTGACCTGACCCCGAGGTACCCCCTTCCTCCTACAAAAAAAACTTTCAATTTCAAATTAAGAAATTTTTTCCCACTTTAAGTAACTTGTTTTCATTGTACAAGTCTAGTTAGATGAAATGTATTTTTGCGGCGAACCGAATAGGCAATTCTATTAACTTGCATGCTACTACTCATCGAGTATAGCAATCCTCGTGGTATAAGAAAATCCTTTTTGTTTCGAGTAGATTGAAAATTAATAAACAACAGACGCATCAAAGACCAGTGTATTAATTCTGCACCCATTTAAACCATTTTCAACCTAATTTTACTACTTTCACCACCTCTTAGGAACCATGTGAGACCATATAAAAAGAAGTATTTTTTCATGTACTTGCTATAGTATTTTCAAAAAAAAACAAAACAAAACAAAAAACAAAAACAAAAAAAATTGTCCTCATTGTCTTATGAATTGAAGGGATTATCAATATTTTAACTGATCAAGACTGTGGATGGCGATTTTCAACTTTTACCTTACTCACAATGGTAAAAAGCAATGAAATATGAAAATTTTGCGAATACCTAAATAAGACAGCTGCTGAGCACAAATATTCACAATCCTTCCACTTCATGTAAAAAATTCCTTTAAACATTTTTTCCCCCAATTTTTTATCAGTTTTTTAATAAAAAGATTTGAATACACGAAAAAGTGATAATTTTCATAAAGTCTCAAAATGGAGCTAAACGTCGAAAATCGTCTAAAAAGCCTTCTAGGTAGAAAACATTCGTATTAGAATGATTTTTAGTGAACGGTTTTTCGATTTTTTTTTTTTTAATTTTATCAAATAAAGTGAATTTTTATTCGGAGGGGGGTGTGAAGGATACAGAATTCTTACCACTTTTATTTAATACCATTCTGCAGCTATTGTACCCTATTATATTTCAGTTTTTAAAACAAACAAAAAAACCAAAGACAGCCCATCTTTGATACGATATACGTAGGAAGAGATCTACTGCACAAATTTACATGATTTTAAGACATTTTTATTCAAGTATAAATATTTTTCATTTTCCTTCGCCAAATTCACCAAGTATGTATCTACCTAAATAAGGTAGAGTGGTGCATAGTGATGGAGCAGAAAATATCACGTGCATTATTACGCTTCCTTATATACGTAGGTATTTTCGGCTAGGCTTTTATCATTTATTCGTTCGTATGAAATAAAATTAAACTACGCAAGGTAGCAGGTGTTTACAAGCACATATATGCTACCCCTTTTGAATTTTACGACGACTAGTTAATGCTACGCGCATAGAAAACTCTTCAAGTTCGTCTGAGAAGGTATAGTATCGAAGGTGTATCGCGTGTAAGTTGATAAAAGGTCGACGGGCGTCGTTCGTTGAAATTGAGCTAATTGCTATGACTTTATACTACTTACATATACATGAAGTTAATTATATACATAGAATTTTCTTTCGAGGGTGGATTTTAAGTTACGTATTTTATACGAAAGGAAAAGTAAAATGAACATATGTACGAGATACCCTCTTAAGGTGTTTACCAAAAAAAAATATACTCATCGTCAGTACTTTAATGATGAAAATAAAGAATGAAAATTTGTAAAAAAAAATGATTTCAGGAGTATTTTATAATTCATAAAATTAAAAAAAATAGGTAGTGGCGTTTTCAGAATCTCTTGAAAACCGCCTCATATGGTAAGAAATAGACGATGAACAAAAGAAAAAAATGGGATTTGAAGGTAAAATATGTATTCCTAATAATACGAAAAAAAATTTTCTGGCCACCAACTCAAAAAGGGAATTTCACAGGCTTCTCATTAAAATTTTCAAAGTCCATTTCAAGGTTCTTTTCAAAGCTGGAAAAATCAGAAAAAATTCCCCAGAATTTCTTCCCTTAAGTACCTTTACTTTTATACCAAGTTTGAAGAAAGAAAGCTAGATAACTCGTGAATGGAAAAAAATCAAGATGAAAACCACGTCTTCCCTTAAAAACATTCTATATTGTGTCGCCTTCTTACAGGAAAATGAAAGATTTTAAATACACTCAAAACTTGAAATATTGTGACTCAAGGACGATTACCTATTACACCTTAGTTACAAGAGTTTGAGAACCGCTAAAAATCGGAGTAAAAATCTACTCAAACAATAATACCCTCTAAATGAAAAAATTATTTTTCTTATTTTTCCATCTCAAAACATATCATTTTTATGCTAAAGTACAAATGTGATTTTAAAACTCAAAAAAAAAAATCAAAATCGTTTCTGATCTTCATTAGGACCAAAATTTTTAATTTTTTTCAATTTCAAGTTTTTTTTTTCAACTAGCACTTTCTAACTGTTCCAAATAAACCTAAAACTAAGGCGTCCACCCTACCTGCTTACTTGGTAACTAACTATATTTGGACAAAAATTAATTAAAACGCTCCAAAAAAAAACATTTATACACGATGTCTAAGAAATTTTGAATTTCACACTGCTGTCATTCAAAAACTAAAAATACTAGTCTGACCTCCCCCCCTCCCTGGACCCCATTCTTCTCATTAAAAACATCATGCATCAAACTCATTAGGAAATTTGTTCTCAATTTATTTCGAATCGCGATACCGAACTTGTTTGATGAAATATATATTTGCGGCAAACCGAGTAGGCAATTCTATTAACATGCAGACTACTGAACGGGTGCAGCGATCATTATGCTAGGCGAAATTTTTTGATTTTCAGCTGATTACAAATTAATAACAAAAAAATTCTCATCGAAGAGCAGTTTTTTAATTTTTCACTACTTTTATAAAATATTTCCAACCCGATTTCCCCGCACCTCTGTTATCGAGTGGACTAGATGCATTTACAAAAATGAGTTGAGCAAGTCATTGGATAGAGCATTACAAGCCGCAACGAAAGGCGAAGAGAGATTTTCCTCAACTTTTTAAAAAGAACCTTCAAAAATAGCATTAGGGGCAAAAGTGCTCGACATTTTTACACGAATAATAACCTAAAAAACAATCACCTTGGAGCCAAAAATAGCATCTTCCAACATATACTGTGGTTTCAATCTAAACCCCCCCCCCCTCCTCCGCCTGGAGGACTGAAAAAATTTGCTAGCATATTCTGAACCTACGACATATTATTTTAGCAAGTTTCAGCCAAAAAAAAGATATGTTTTTTGGGAATCGGTTTTTTTTGTATTTTCTGAAAAATTAGGTTTTTGAAACTTTGGTACTTTTGCATCCAGACCCCTTTGACACTTAAAAATTTCAGGGATACATTCCAACGAGCCAAAAATTGAATGAGTCAAATATAAGTGTTTTTGTGGTCGGGAAATTCGATTTTGGCAACCATTTGAGCGTTGGACTCAAATCAGGCTACTGAGGGGGAGGTTCAAAGTCCAAAATTCGCCAGATTTCGAACGTTGGTGTCGATTTATGAAATCTAAAATCTGTTACTCTAAATTCATGAGAATTTTTAGCTATTAAACCAAAATCAGGCCCCAAAATGGAGTGTTAAAATTTCAAAATTTTGCATAATTCACAAAAATGGATATCGATTTCGTATACGAGTTTTCCAATGTGCTGTTTTGGAATCTTGAAACAATTAAAATGTATGAGAATTTTGGAGCTTGGTAAATTGACACCAATGTCAAAAATTTGACAAATTTTGGATTTCGAATCTCCCCTTCAAAAGTCCAGTTTGGGTCCAACACTTAAATGGTTATCGAGATCAAATTTTATGACCACAAAAACCCCTGTATTACGCTCATTCGACTTTTGCCCCGCTGAAATTTTTACCTGACTCACATGGACGTAAATCTAACTTTTAACAAGGATTTTCAAATGTCACATGTTTTTCTTTTAGCCATAGCTCCGCCTCCACGACCACCTAGAAAAATAGTAAAAAAAAAAAAAACGAAAATGTTTGTCTTTTAACGCTCTACAACGTTTGTTTGAACCAATTTTTCGAATTTTTTAGCATTGCGGACTTATCCCTTGAAAAACTTGTAATTTTTTGAAGGGCAGCCCCCACCACCACTTTAAGAAAGGGGGTCGGTCAATCCGACATTTTTGTTATTTTACGTAATAATGGGAAGTACTATGCAAGAAAATACTACTAAAAGCAAATTAAGTAAATTTTCAAAAATTATTCGCGTCAATTGGAAATTTTCAAAAATGATATTTTTCTGAACGCCCTAGCTCTCTTCACGACTTCGGAAGGGAAAATATCAAAGAAGTGAAAATTTTCGCTTTTTAATGTTCTACAACTTTTGTTTCAACTTTTTTTTGTAAAAGCGTTATTTAGGAAGTAATAGCCGAAAAACCAAACTTTCAACCCCCCCCCCCCCCAAAAAAAATGGACAAAATTAGCGTATATTTTCAGGAAGTTTGGTAATATTGAGATACGTATTCACTTCACAGTACCTATACACGAAATTTCCGCTTTTCATGGATGTTGATCGGGTTGAAAGTCGACACCCGAAAAAGGCACATCTTGGGCCTATACTGAATGTACATACCCAATTTTAACAACAAAAAAAAAAAAAAACAAAAAACAAAAAAAACTTCCTAGTTCAGTTTGGACAGGAGCTATGCGAGGAACAATCTCAAAAAATAAAAAAAAACGACCACAAAAACACATATCTGAGGCAGTGAAGGGGTGAAATGGGGCTGAAAAGTCGAGATTCACAAAAAATACATCCAAGGTCCCTACTTAATATACATACCTAATTTCAACTTACTACCACAATTTGGAGGGGAGTTATGCGAGAAACAAACTCAAAAAATGAGAAAAATTAGAAAAACCGATAAAAAACCCACTTTTTGGGGATGTGAGGAGGTCCAATGGAGCTAAGAAGTCGGGACTCCCAAAAGACAAATATGGGGCCCTTGCTAAATGTATATACTAATATCAATCTCCTAGCTCAATTTGGTAGAGAGATAGGGGAGGAGCAGCCCTTTGTTCAAGGTCAAAAAGGGGGAAAACCCCCACATCTCCCCTCCTAATTGACTTCGGAGATTGATTTTTACATATGCTATACAACTTTGAATTCTCTATTAATTGACTTACAGAGGGAAAATTTTTGTGCTTTGGGTCCCTTAGCAACCCCTCCCCAAAAATGGGGTAAAACTGAATTTTGACCCAAGATCATCACCACTCATATATATCTAATCCGCTGACAAACTGAACCGATTGACCGAATTGGAGCGATTTTGGTTGGTATCGAGCGGAGTAAATGATTTTAACGTTCGAGGGAAAAAATAATAAAATAGAAATAAAAATAAATATCTGACATGACCGAAAGTCGTCTCAATGGTCTTCTGCGAGCCCAAAACGGATTCAGTTGATATTCTCTACTCATCCGGCGTTGTTTAAGAACCTTAAACTCGCTCATTGACCTCCACCTACCTGCCTCTCAAAAATTCCAGCTATTAAAAGTTAGAGTCGTGTTTCTACAGTCGAATTAAATTATTAAACATATTTACCGCAACCAAAAGCAAGAACTTCTCCGCTCTAAAAATTATTAAAAACCAAACAAGTTGCCAAAAAAATTGTCAAAATTCAGCAACCAGTAGACCTACGACAAAAAGTGGAAAAAATTTGCTACAGATTTCGGTACGGTTCGACGATTCGATATCCAATATTTCGCACGCTTATAAATGTATCTTATTAAAATCCACTCGAATAAAACGAAAAACATGCCGTCGAATTGAACCTTTTAATAAAATAAAAACCCGGCGAAATTCCCTATCTGGATAACTTTCGACCTTTCTTCGAATTATAAGCCATAGCACCATAACTCTCTGCTTCGTAAAATCACATCACATCGCAGCACAGCTCAGCACGTTGCGTTCAAACAAATGGTAAAAATCGTGACATTCAAATTTCTTTTCGGTAATCCAGCCCGGGCCGGGCAAGGCGCTCGGGGCGGCGTTTGCTTTTAATAAAAATCAACGAGAAGATTTTCAAAGCTTAAAAATACATTTTTCGGGTTAAATTTAGCGTCGCTCTCGCTGGCCGGGCAAAGACTATAAGCAGGGCAGCATACAGCACAGCGCAGCAGTTACCATCAGCTCTTTCGCCATATCGCATCGTATATACTAAGTATAAGAGTAAGCTTATCAACGGTGTAAATCTGCAGAAACGACAACGACTGCAAGAAAGCTAATATAATATTCGAGTTTATCGTGCAAATCTACGTAGATTTCTTTGTGCAAAGAGAGAGAGAGAGAGAGAGAGAGAGAACGAGAGAGAGAAAAAAAAGAAAGGAAAAAATTACAATTCGCAACAATAGCGGAAACATTTCGAGACCATAAATCGGGAAGATCGGATGGCGAGTGTAAGTGTACCTAAAACGAAATACCTAAAAAGTAAAGGGGGAAAAAAAAATTGTAAAATGGTTGTTGGTCATTTGGTTTTTTTTTCTTCCTCGATAGGAGCGGTTCTCGAAGGATCGGGTTCTTTTTTAAAATATATACAAAGCAGTTGGGAAGAAAATATTGGCGAATGGGTACGAGGCGAGTAGGCGAGAAGGCGACGCGACGAGCGGAAGGGAAGACGTTTTGGAAAATGGGGACGCATATTGCATCGTGCAGAGAGGTTCATTAGCGAGACAACGGTTTTGCGGAACAACAGCTGTGGACAATAGCCTTTTCTGACATCTTTTCTTGCATATCGTATAACCTCGTATTCTTCGCTTTTTCCTCCCCCTCCCCTCCCTCCCTCCCAACTACTCGTGCAACTTGCTCTCATATTCGTACGATATGTATATACCTATATATATATAATATACGTATTTTAGTAAAACGAACAGTATGTTGCGAAAATTACGTTACATGAGCGTTATTTTTATTTTACTTTTTTTTTTTTTTACCAAGTATGTAAGTAAGATGGAAGAAGATGAAGAGAGAAGGGTATGGTTTTGGATGCTGTTGTAAGTATTACGAGCGAGAAAATAAACGTAGATGGGTATTAATGGGTATTCGATTTGGATTAAAATTGCATTTAATCAATTTTCGTCATTTGTGATTCAGCTGTAAAGGATAGAAAAAAGCTCTGCGATAGAAAAAAATAGTGTTTTTCGATCGTACAGAGCTGTTATATGTGTTTCTCGTGCAATAGAATATAGCGCAGCAAATAAGAATAATTTATAAGTGTAAAATTTATCTGATTCGAAGTTTCTTTCTATACTGTAGTAGGTAGATAGGTAGATAGGTAGGTACCTACCTACCTACCTACCTACGTATATATGTAACAATATACGTGGAGCAGAGTGCACGACCCACGTGTTCAGTTCGGTATTACGTATGTAGAATGACTTTTTGCATCGAAATTGACAACAAAGCGTAAAAAACAAAGAAAGGGTCACATCAGCATTTGTTTATACCGTACAAATAGTATAAAGTGAAGAGCTCTTCTCGAATCATTTATTATTCACGTTTCACGTATTTTTTGTGCCACTATTAGATAGGAAGAGAGAGAGAGAGAGAGAGAGAGAGAGAGAGAGAGAGAGAGAAATCGTGTGCATCCAGTGTCCGTTTGGTCATCTGTAGCCTCTTTTGCCCATTACCATCAGATATATAAGCTTTTGTCGAATTTCGAAATTATTTCGCATTTAGAGTTGTTTTTGTTATAGTACGTTTGCCATCTTTTTTATCTCTCTATCTCTCCCTCTTCGTCTCTCTGTCCGAATATATATTTCTCTATAGTATAGGCACCTACCTACCTACCTACCTACTATTTGACGCGAAGCGAAATATTGTAATTTACCGACTACAAAATGAGACCGACTCCGCGTAAAATTATTTTTCGCCCGAGATTTAATATGGACCCATCGTTTATATGGGTTATCTTCGGACAATGGTTATTTTTTTCTGTTCTTGTTGTTGTTGTTGTTTTGTGTGTTTTTTACCGTTCTACAGTAAGTATAAGACCGCTCTCAACAACAACGACGACGATGATGGCAATGGTCTGTACCACACGCTGAGTTTCATTGTATAGGTTTTTTTTTTTTAGGTATACCTACCTACCTACCTATCCTATAGTATTTACTATACTCGGACAAAACCTCAGAAGTAATTAAGCGTCTCTGAAAACTCTCAAGTTGACTATATATAGGTATACGAGTATATAAATGCAAAGGTTAAAGGTTCCGATTTACGTTAATTTCTCGGTCTGTAGATTTTTGCATAATTTTGTAGTTTAAAAGTTTTATATCGGATTGAGATAGGCGCGACGATTCTCTACGACTACAACGACGACGTGAATTTAACGACAATGCTTTGACTGTTATGGAATTTCATCTGGTAAGTAAAGTTTTTTTTTGTGTGTGTGTGTTTCTCAATGGTTTCGTCTACGCCTCTTTATGGGTCGAGATGAGGCCGCAGTTTTGGATACTTCTTGGCTTCCATCAAATTAACTCTTAATGCAGTCGTCGCGAATGATTTATTAATATAAAGTCGTCGTCGTCGTCGTTGGGTTTTCACCGAATACGTAAATATAATGCAATAGTTTGGGAAATTTCGAATTTCGAACTTCTAGTTTCTTAATTTTCTAAGATACTAGGCAAAGTTTCGCTTTTGATTACTTTGTAGTTTATATTTAGAGTGAAAAATGTAGGCTTACGAGGTCATTGAGATATGGTTTGAATATGATATACCCAGACCTAAGGATTTCCTAAGGCTTTGCCAGCAAAAGAAACAAAAAGCGATGCTTTTTTTCAGCATAATTTTTATTTATGGAATTGATATTAATGTTGAATTTCCACCTGCCAACACAACTTACGAGAGGAGATATGCGACAGACGAACTCAAAAAATGCCAAAAAAACGCAGTAAAATTACTTCTTTATGATTATGAGGGGGTGCAAGGAAGCTTAAAAGTTGAACCCCTGCCCACAAGCAAATCCATACTAATCTTATCAACTCTACATGCCAAATTTTTACCCCTTTTTCTCCATTTGAAGCGAGATTATGCGAGAAACGAACTCGAAAAATGTCAAAGAACAAAAAAAAAACTACTTTCTTGGGACCATCAGGAGGGTAAAAGGAAGCTGAGGTATATCTAAGCTCCTTGCTATTTTCTAATTTTCACTCTACTCCATCCTTACTTCAACTTCTAAACTGTACTTATTTTAAGTCTGGTCCAACTTCATCCCATGAATCTTCTGTCAAATAAAGTCCAATGCCTTTTAAGCAAAAAAATAATCAAAATGAAATTATATCACACGAGAGTTTCAAGAAGGTAATTCAAAAAAAATTTCTATTTAATTTATCGAGTTCTTAAGTGTAAAGGGAAGAACATCTTGGAAAACTCGAAAAAGCATTTTCCCGCCATGTTTTTGCCCATTGGATAAATTTTTTCTTGTAAAAAATCAACAAAAATGGGGTAAAAAATCGAAGAAATTCGTAAAAAAAAACAAAACAGAAAATTGATCGAAAATTGCGAAAAAATATTGAAGATTAACTCAAAATTGGTCAAAAATCAAGACACAATGTTGGAAATTAGTTGAAAATTGACCTAAACTATGAAATAAATTGGTTAAAATCATTAAAAATTGAGGGAAAATTTGGAAAAAATGGGTTAAACATTCAGAAAATTAAGAGAAAATTGACTAAAAATCATTGAAAATAAGGTTAAATTTGCCAAAAATGAATTGAAAATGAAAAAATGGATTAAAAATGCGAAAATTCGTATCAAAAATGAGGAAAAAATCGTTGAAAATCATTGAAAATTGAGTAAAAATTTGACTTGAATGGGTTAAAATTTTAAGAAATCAGTCAAAAAAGTCACGAAATAATGTTGAAAAATAAGTAAAAATTTACTAAAAATCAATAAAAATCGTTGAAAATGTGGTGAAAATTTACCAAAAATGCCTTAGAAATGTCGAAAAACAATAAAAAATCATTCAAAATACGGTTAAAATTTTACTAAAAATCATTGAAACTGAGTAAAAACTTGATATAAATGGTTTAAAATTGCAGAAAATCGGTCAAAAAATTACAAAATAATGTTGAAAAATAAGCAAAAATTGACTGAAAAATTAATAAAAATCATTGTAAATACGGTAAAAACTCGCTACAAATGCTTCAAAAATGTCGAAAATCAATCAAAAATCATAAAAAACTGCATTTTTATCAAATGTCATCCCAATTTTCATCTTATTTTACCCATTTTTTTGTAATTTTTTGTGAATTTTTTCCCATTTTTATGATATTTTTGTTAATTTTTGACAATATTTTCGTCGACTTTCAACATTTTTTCTTAATTTTTGATCAATTTTTTACTTTTTTATCTCATTTTTGTCCAATTTTTACCTCATTTTCAATGATTTTTAACGATTTTTGGTCAACTACCACTTACTTTTCAATATTTTTTCGTAATTTTTTGATTAATTTTCAGGATTTCTAAGCCATTTTTGACAAATTTTTACCTTATTTTTAATAATTGTTGGTCAATTATTATACAACTTTCATCATTTTTTCGCAACTTTTGATCATTTCTTTGATTTTTATCGTATTTTTATTAAATTTTAACCCCATTTTCAATGATTTCTGTTGAATTTTTACTCAATTTTTAACATTTTTTCGTGATATTTGATCAATTTTTTGAATTTTTAACCAACTTTAAACAAATTTTCATTCATTTTTGTCAATTTTTTACTCGATTTTCAATGATTTTCATCAAGTTCTATCATATTTTAGGTAAATTTTCACCTAATTTTTAACATATTTTCATGATTTTTGACAAATTTTATCCAAGTTTAAACGATTATTTTCATATTTTATGCCAATATTGGACTGTTTTTCAATATTTTTTCTCTAATTTTGATCAATTTTTTGCTTTTTTTACCCCACTTTCGATGATTTTTAACGATTTTTCTCTTATTTCAGATCAATTTTTATGTATTTTTCAACATTTTTGCACGATTTTGAACAGTTTTCTGCACTTTTTTTTACACATTTATGTCATTTTTTCGATGGTTTTCAACAATGTTGATATGAATTTTTGAAATTTGAGTAATTTTATCGCGCGAATGGTGTTTATAAAGGCGAATTGAGCTGCTGAACAAGAATCTGTGGCCAGTTTTTTTGTATGATAATTTTGTACACAAAGAAAGTAAGATTTTCAATTTTTAGCTTAGTGATTTTATTTTCTAAACTAAAATCACAAAAATTACAAAGGAGAAACGAAATGAAGTTAAAGTTGGTCAAACGGTGAATAAATTGATACGTATTTTGGGATATATTACAAGAAAAAAAAATTTCAACCAAAACCGACTATTTCATGAGCGGAAAACATGCTGGAAAAATGGTTTGTTGGGTTTTCCAAAATGTTCCCTTATTTCTAAAAATCGATAAAAAATATCACTTTATGCATACGCACGAAATGCATAAAATAATTTTTTTTTATGATTTCCTCCCTGAAACTTCACGCAGAAAACTCGATTTGAAGTTTTCAAACACACGATTCGACTAGAAAAATCTGTAAAAAAAAATTTTTTCATAGCCCCACTCTCTTAATATTTTTTAGTATAGTCTACTAGCCACACAAATTTGTAAGAAATCAGTTGAAAATCAGCGAAAATGAAAATTCCCGATGCCGAGGCTACGAAAAGTAACCTTTTGGCGCATCAAACAAGGCGCAGGAGAAGGGTTATGGAAGCCACATTTTTATCGCGAAGTTTTCAAACCACAAGAAGCAAATTCCATCGGTTAATTTTGAAATTTCAGCTGAATGCCTGGAAGGATGCAATGTACAATCAGTCCTGGTATGGAATCAGATAGCTATACTTTTACCAGTCCGGTTCAAAACATAATTTCTAATCGACCAAGGTATGAATAATAAAACTAAATCTGACTTTTAATGCGAAAATTCTAGTTAATTATTCGCTTGAAAAAAAAAAAAAAAAAAATCAAGTTTAAAATCCATGCTCGCGGCGTTTTCATTGTCTTGATTAAAATACATACTTATAAACACGAACGAAAAATTTTTTCAACGCAGAAGTTTATCATGGTGGAAGTTTGAATTTTATTCAAATAACGTAGCATAGGTACCGAGAGAAATGTTAAACATTAATGCAATTTTTACAAAGCACATAAACTTTATTCGAACACTGGAAACTGAATTTTTCTAGTCGAGAAAAAAATCTCACATTAAAATCGCATATTGTTTCGAAAGAACGAGAGAGAGAAAGAAAGAAAAAAAGAATTTTACGAAAAATTCTCGAATGAAAAAATAGCAAAGAAAACCGCCGCGTCGTCGAGAAGAAATGCTTAATAATATTTATTACAGAGGAGCATCTGGTGTTGGTACATTAGCGTGTTGTAGTTGGCTTTAAAACATTGCTGTATAAAATATGATACTTAATATTTAATTTGAAAGAGAAGAAAAGCCTGTTAACACTTTTATATTCGAGCTGATTCGATTAAAATGGAATACACAATCCTTCTCCGTTTATATTGCCGAATATAACACGAAGGAATATTTTAATAACCACGTTGTAATTTTTATTTATAAAACGGTTCTTCAGAGGGGAAAAAAAAAGAAGAGTATACGATTTTACTAGGTATACCTATCGAGAATAAAAAAAAAAAAGAAAGCCAAATAGTAGGATAAGTAGTCGGAAAACATAAAGAAATAAATTCCATCCTATCAATTCGTACTCGTAGGTACCTCTGTACTTACGTGGATAGAAATACGTACACGTACGTACATAGGGTGAAAAAAAAAAAAAAAAATACGAGAAAAAATCCATTTTACAAGGCATAGGTACTTGAAACTCTACAGGTGTGATTTTCCAATTTTCCTACTATACTTTGGTGGTATTCGTTTTCTAAAAGCAAATATTATTCGCACGTATCAGGAAAGCAATTTACATCCCATTAGCTGCTTCTGTTTGGCGAACAGTCGTATTTCATTAAATCAAGAACGAAAGCCGGGCAAAGAAAAAAAAAAAAAAAAGTAGTAATATCTATAGATACCTCTCTACGTCTAGATGAGGAAAGCAACGTCGAGTTGAAAAAAAACCTCACGTAAATTTTTATAAAATACTTGACATACTCATCATAAAACATTCAATTCGGCGCTCTTCAGAACAAAAACTACAAGCATATAAAAAATGAGAAGCAAGATTAACTCGGATCCCCGATGGTACTGGTAGGTATACCTAGCAACCTACCTATATAGTGAATGATGAGAAAAGTCGTTAGAAAAACGCCGGAATGTACACGGATACGGGCCGAGCGAGGCAGGGTACGAAACGTTCCGCGATGCCGGATTTTTTCCTCCTATATTTTTCGTTCGTTTCGAATAAGGTACGTACTCGTAGGTATAAGAAAAGAGGAGCCGCGTTCAAATTGAACGCTAACACCGCCACCGACATTATAGCCTTGTGTGCTGCAAGAGCTGAAAAACAGCCTCCAACTGCCTTTCGTTGTGCCATTAACGGCCACCCGGTCAGACCACGTTTCGACGATTTTATCGCATTCGAACGATAATAACGACCCACCAAGCAACGAAATTATAGCAGCGAGAAAAAAAAAAGGTCATTACTGTGGTTTGATCAACAACTTGACAATTAATTTGAAATTTTTCGAATTTATTCGACGCGAATTTTAATACGCTTACGAGGGATAAGATTACGAACATGAATTCCTGCTCGATGATCGAGAGACAGTAGGGGCTTTTAGCTCAAAAGTTGCTCAAACCCGATTAAAATTCACGTAAAGTGAAAATTTCGTATATAAGGACTGTGGAGTACGTCTCTAAACTCCACGAAAGATGAACATTTTTATTTCTTTGGCTTTTTTTCCACATAAGTCGTGGGGAGGAGATGGGACGTCAAGAAAAAAATAATTTTTGAAAATCTTCAATTGACTTTAATTCTCAAAAATCTGCTCAACTCGCTCTCAGTAGCCTTTTTCTTACATTGAACTTTCCACTGTTACGTAAAATAAGAAAAATCCTTTTCTCAGCGGAGGAAGGGGAGGCTGCCTTTCAAAAAGTTGCAACTCTCTCAAGGAATGAATTCGTTACGCTGAAAAATTCGAAAAATTGGTTCAAACATTGTAGGGAGTTGGAAGACAAACATTTTCATTTTTTAAATTTTTTCCCTGGTGGTCATAAGGTTGAGCTAAGGCAAACAGAAAAAAACACTTGGAAATTCCCCTTGAAATGAATAATTTACGCTTATGCGAGGTAGACATAAGATCCACCGAGTCGAAAATTGAATGAGCTCAATGCAGAATTTTTTGTGATCATAGAATTCAATTTTTACACACACCCATTTGAGCGTTGAACTTATATTAGACCAGTGTCGATTGCAAGATTTGGTTGTTTAGTTTAATTTTGGAGATGAAGGAAAAGAATTTGTTGATTTCGTCTTCATCATCGGGTATGTTTGGATTGGTTGTTTGGATTTTAAGGTGGTTACGAGTTTGATTGTGGTTCGGGCATTCAAAGAGGAGGTGATGTACGGAGATTGGTTCGGCATAGCAGAAT
>FIZR01002067.1:0-31007 GCA_900060175.1 Ferrisia virgata
AAAAAAAAAAAAAAAAAAAAAAAATGGAAAAGGTACGGAAAGTAGTTGATGTTTTTTTCTTGCTTGTAAAGGTTGTTCCATGTTCTTCAAAAATGGTAAAATTGTTTTCATTGTTCTTGTTTTTGTTCTCGTTCTTCGATCATTCAACTGTGTTGTTCTCTTTTTCGTTCTTGTTCTCTAAAATCGCATGGTATTTACGTTCCTGGTTCTCCGTTCCTCGCTGTTATTCCATCCCGGTTTGCATTAAAATTTATGATTTATTTGGATTTTAATCTCTTTTTTGGACCAGAATCCAGAATCACACTAATCATGCATTTTTTTTTAGCGCAAAATTAAAAACAGCTTTTGCTTTACTCGTTTTGCCATATTTATTTATAGCCTATAATATTTTCAAAATCAATAATAAAGTAAATATCAATTGTTCAAGCTTCAAGTTCAAAACCCTTTCATTCAAGATGTACAGTAAAAGTTCATTCAAATTTTGCTAATTAAATTTTAGAATATTCAGTTTTAAAGTTTAAACATCATATATTGGTAATAACCGTCATTTTCATTTAACAATAATTAATTGAATTCATCTTTATACTTTTTCAAACAGTCAAAATAATCTCAAAAATTAATTTATTAAATTACTTATTTTGAAATTTGAACTTTTGAAGTTTTGGTCAATTGACGCGTTATCCAGTTTTCGTGTAGTTCATTGAAATCACGTGATCACATTAATTTACTATTCGCCCAATTTGAAATTTCGCGTTAGTTTTAAAGAAATTTGTTTAATTAATTCGGTTTTAGTATTTAATTAAGGAATAACATTGATCAGCATTTGAATTAAAATGTAAAACTGTTGTGTTGAAGTTGAAGAATCAGAATCAATGGGACTGTGTTCGTGTTCATTTCTCATACTACCACTACTGTGTTTCCAATCTAAACAAGCCAACGGATACATCGGTTTCACTGTAAAACTTCGTTCATTTTTTCGATTTTCGTACGGTATTTAATTGAGAAATAAAATTAATTAACATTACGATTATTATTATACTTACATTCCAGAATAATATTGTTGAAGAATCAGAATATTCGTAAAGGATCTGTGTTCGGTTTCGTTTCTCATACCTTCGTCTTTCGGGCTTTCAAAACCAAACAAGCAAAAGTCTGCATCGCGTCGCGTCGGTTTCATTGTAACGTTTGGGATCATTTTTTCGGTTTTCGTGCTTAATGGAAAAATTAATTTAATGAACATCATGATTGTTTTATTTACATTCTAATATCATTATGTTAAAAAATCGTTATCGGTAAATGGGATGCTTGTTGTGTTCTCTTGATTCTCACACTTTCGCCGTTCCCAAACAAACGAACAAATGGCTTATCTAAAATTGGTGAGTAGTTTGAAATTATTGTACATTATTATTATTATCTGTTATTGGAATGAATGTAATTAACATTGACGTTAACATTCCACATCTGTATCGTATTTTAGTTTGTAAACTTTGCGGCTTGATTGGTCTTGAATGACACTAAAATACATCTACGTGCAAGAAAGAAAATCTGTATTCTGTAAAGAAAAAGTATCAACATTTTTGTTCTGCGTAGTTTGCGTCTTCAATTCACACACGTCATTCTTCGTCAAATCTTATTTCAAATATGAGATTTTTGTAAGAGAGAAGAGCAATCTCTTGCTTACTCGTAACAATTCCTCTTTCAGAAGCTGATAAGTTTAGAGTACCTAGAGTGCTTTTGCTTAGTTTGTTGAGTTGAAATTGTTGCACTATGGTCTGCCGGTCCGGACTAACTTTGTGAATGAGAAGGAATTACATTTTTTAACATTTTACTCAATAGTTTTGAACCTTTCGTGGTGGGTAATGTTATAGTTTTAGCAGGAATCATACCTCATTACTGTAGAGTGCATTCGTTGTTTATGGTTTCAAAAAGTTCGACGCAGCTTTCGAAAGGGATTTAATTTTATCATATCTATCATTCGATACTTATTTTTATTACTTTTTTGTAATATTTATTTTTTGCTCTCTATCTGATATATTAATGATTTGAAAATAATTTATACTATTGACACCTGAATGTTGGTCGAAAGTTTATGAGTAAAAAATAATACGTTTGATAGTACTTGAACGAATTTCATTACAAAAATCAAAACACGACCTAATGTACATATACCACAAAATATACAAGTTCAAGTAGAATTCAAGTAGAACCGTAAAGGTGTACATAAAACAAAAAAAAATATACCTTATCCGACATTCGACGGATGAATAGTAATAACGTGAAGAAATCATCAGTTTTATTTCAATAGCGCCGCCATGCGGACTGACATTTGTAAACAATTTTAAACATACCCTCGACGATATCTATAAATAAGTAAATTTTATTTATTCAACGTTTTCTTTATAAACGTTTAGCGTATTGCTGTTATTTAACAATTTAAAATATTAATTAGCGAATTGCAAAAAGATTCGTATAAACATTTGCCAATCGGCACACATGTCGTACCATCGCTTACACGTGGGCATAATCTACACACGTCGGAATTGGTGATGCGATTCAATGCAAAAAATAAAAAATTGTAAAAATAAAAGATATAAAACTGTAAATGGTTACGAAAGGATGATTTTCGCCGTATATGACAGCAACTCATTAACCAATGAATTCCTATTTTGACCGATTACGTCTGAAAAAAAAAAAAAAAAAAAAAAAAAAAAAAGTAATCCCATCAATGATTGATAATGTCACGCAGAATGCGCACGTACCACGATGCTTTTATTTTGAAAACATTGACCTCGTTCAAAAATACATTAACTAAGTTAATTTACTAGGATGCTTTTTTTCTACTGCGAGCATATAGTCTTCATTTGGACGTGTTCAAACGTAATAAGGAAGTTTACACACGACGCAGATACGTCGAAGACAAATTTAGATAACAGTTCAATGTCATAATACATAAAACATCACCGTAAATATAAATTTCAATGCTGTGAAAACTTTTCAATTCTTACATAATTTTACGGGTAATTATAAACACTCTCATGGATCTAGAACATTAACAAATCCGCCTTATAATTTACGAGCTATTCATCAGTTCGTAAATAAAATTCGTTTTTTACGAGTTTCTTCATTTTTTTTTTTTTTTTTTTTTTTTTTTTTTAAAAAAATTTTTTTTTTTGGGTTTTTTTTTTTTTTTTTTTTTTTTTTTTTTTTTTTTTTAACCAATCAGCGCGTTAACTTATTTGATTATTATTGAGCCCTTTTGTGCAAAGAGACAGTTTAAAATAGAGAAAGAAAAACTATGTTTGTAAGTTAATGTGCGAGTATATTTTTTTTGCACTTTCATCAACATGATTATTTTTTTTAACGGTGTAATTCATATTGAACTACCTAAATGTATTTATTATCGCATAGTACATATCATTTTCTTATCGTAACTGCGAGTATTCTTATATCATGAAGATAATGTGACGTTTATGACGTCACCAAAAACTTCACAGTGTAGTGTAACGTATCTACTTTGAGCATCTAGGCAATTAACTGGGTACCTGATCTGTACCTCACTTAATATGCATCACAAGTATTGCTGTTCGTACTGTTTCATCGCATGAGACTTGAAAATATATTTACGAAATGTAGAAAAAGTAATTCGAGTAATTTATTATCGATGTTTGAATGATTGTCCATCTCATCTTCGTATAAGTATTACAAAATCATGTAGGGTATATACGTAGGTGATCTAGAAGCTTGATAAGGAGGGCATATGTAGTAATGAATAAGTAATTCTTGGCAATTGTACCAGAATCTCTAACCCAGTTAAAAAGACCTACCTGAAAAAAAGTCATCCTTTTCATATTTCACCGCCTTAACTGTCACGTTACGACAAGCCAACTCGCCAAGACGAGGTTTGACTTGTGTACTCGTGCTTATTACACGTAAACCCATACACATTCAATTGAACATTTCAAACCTTACAATAAATTGTTTTGTTACAGGATATATTATATATGTATTATGTACCTGTAGTATGTAACATCATGAACTCGTCGTAATTTGATACTGTTTCTATGCAAATATTCGAATAAGAAGTTGTCCTATTCGAAATAATACTTACTTATTTGTCAATCCCAATGGTATTACGTTCGACCTTTGAATAAAAAATCTACGCCGAGCGTCTTTATTTGCGTAAAATTTCATCCTTAGCTAGTTTCAAACTATCCTACAATCTACTATGACGTTTTAGCTTTTTTTCTTTTTTTTTTTTGCTCGAGATCGTGTTAAAGTAAATAACAATTTACTGCCTTTTTTGTTGATATTGTATACGTATGTATATACTGGTGGCTTTTCTGTCATGTTTCAATAAGCAACTTATTTAAGTTCTGTGTGAGATATTTTGATGTCGATAAATGTCCCCGTTAAAGAGCATTTGATAAAGGTGCCTCAAAAATGTGCGCTAAGCTTTTTCAACTTTTGGAAATTTGCTACGAAAGTTTATCGACGATATTTTTCACGTTGTAAGTTTTACGAGAATGTTACGCGAAGGCGAGGCGATGAAATTGGTAGCGAAAGAGTGAAAGGATTAAAGATGGTGAATTTTACGTCGAAATGAACAATTAACGTAGAAAAATTGACTTGACTTTCGATGAGTGAGTTGTTAATTGATTTTAAAATCAAAAATAAAAAAACCTTGAATATTGGGAAATGCATTAAAATAACAAACAGTGACACAATGACACATTAACGAAATGAATTTAATGGTCCGTGATGCATACATTTGTTTGAAAATTTTTTTTGAGACTTTTCATTTTGTTACTTTTTTCACGCCTTTTCTAAGTGGTATAATTTCATTTTAAGTGAATTCTTCATCATTTTGTATACCTCAAAAACAAATTATCAAATTTTTAGAAAATTTATATCAGGTTTTTCATGTTTTGTGAGCTATAAAAAGGCATATTAATTTTTTTGCGTCTTTTGCTCCATACTTATAGAAAGGTATTTTGGGGTCCAAGCAGACTATTGCAACCATTTTTGACCGTGTCAAATATTTAAAAAAAATTTTTTACCGAAGATTAAAATAATTAACTCTCCTCGATACTGACCAAAATCGCTTCAATTCGGTCAATCGGCTTAGTTTGGTGGCGAATTAAATGCAAAGATTGTTCCTTTTTGAACCAATCGATAGATAATCCGAAGTTGTGTAACATATCTAAAAATCAACCTCCTAAATCAGTCAAGTAGGCTTGACTTTTCAGCTTAATTTCACCCCCTCACAGCCTTGAAGATGAAGTTTTTTGGTCGGATTTCCTTATGCTTTGTGTTTGTTCCTCGCATAACTCCTCTCAAAATTCAGCTAAAAAGTTGAAATTTGGTATGTACATTTCTTCTCACGAAAATCAGACTGAAAAAGCATTGCGAAGCGGCTTTTTTTCTCTTAAAATCTCATCTTGAAAGCATAAAATTGACTTTTTTTCAATTTTTTGTATTTTTTGAATCTTAAAATTACTTTTTGAAAATATTTTCAATTTTTTTTTGTTTTTTAAGTTGTAAAATGTCAGTGGAAACCATTTATCATCGATTTACACCTAGGAACCGATAAATTGAATCCTTCAAAAAAATTTTAAATTGAATTTTCACCTTTCTTGAGCATTGAAATTGCATTTTTAACAAATCATTGTGCTCCCATGATACAAAATATCAACTTTTTCTAAAGATTGTTTTCAGTTTTTCGTGTTTTTGAGCAGTACCAAGTAAACCAAAGTTGACGTTTTTTCAACGTATTTTTTCACTTTTTTTGAGCCTTAAAATTACATTTTCAATTTTCATCAGTTCACTCCTAAAATACAAAGAAGCAACGTGTTCTACATATTTTTTTTCAATTTTTTGTGTTTCTAAGTGTAAATTGGCATTTTGAAGATTTTTTGTTTCGTATTTCTTAGCTGTAAAATATTAATTGCAATTTTTCATTTATTTTATCATTTTATAGCTTGAAAGCAAAAAATCAACTTTTTGAACTTTTAATTTAGTTTTTAATGATTTTTCCCCATTACACAATTGAAAATGAAAAGTGGAAGTCTTCTGAACAGTTTTTCTGTTTTTCCTTGTCTCTAGAGCTTCAGAGCAAAGGTGGACAGATTCAGAGTCGCAGAAAAGAGCCGTAAGGAATGGAAGGAATCGGATTCATTTTTTTTACAAATCGCTTGACAAAAAATCTAGATTATTTTTTTAAAGAATCACTACGTACATCTCACTTTGGGACCCAGATTATATAATTACTTCAGAGTTAGTCCACCTCAAATAGCATGTAACAGGTTGATCTTAGATAAAATTGCGTACGAAATTGGGTATAAAGTGTTATAAACGATCTTGAGAAACACCAAAACGCATTCGTATGTTTGCTTTAAGAATTTTAGAAAAAACACTAGAATTTAAAATTGATGAGATGATGAGTAATGCCTACAAATTATGCATAAAAAAGAAAAAAAGAGTGTACAATAAAAAAATTTTTAACGATGTATTTTTATAAACAATCACATTGTAACAATTTTTTTTTGAAATGATGGAAAATTCCATCTGTTTGGCACTCACCGGACCCAGATACATAATTTTCGAATATTGATTTCAAAATTGGCAAAGGTGGTAGCTTATCCAGCAAGGTGATTGAAATGAGAGGTAGGCTGTGGACAAATTTTGACGTATATTACCAAAAATAAAAAAAAAAGTTGAGTCAAATTTTGTGTTCATGAAACAATACATCGGGACAAGTGTTTGAATAAATTAGGTTATCGATTACAATATCAAAATAGTCGATTAATGAGTATAGTTCCATTTGCTGTGTTGTTGCATGAGTTCAAAATCTAGTCTCAATGTGGGCTCAGCTTTTTTAAAATTAACTTGTGAGCGAAAATTATTCAACAATCATAGGTCCTTCGAATCCGAATAAATAACTGCAGAAAAGGGATAATTTGGAAAAAAATGTTATGAACTATAAGCTCGTTAATCAAGTTGGAAATAAATTGTTGGTAACTGGTCGGTAGCCGAGGGTTGAAATTTACATTATCGACGATAAAATGGTAGATCATTTCTTTCTTTTCGAAATGGTCAAAATGATACCGTTTTCTGGACGTAGTACGAGTTCATTCATTAGGTTCATGTCTGCGAATTTTTCTTTGGCTTCGACTTTATAGTATCGTAAGATTTGGGACAGCATGGTTTTTTCTTCCATTAGTGCGAACTTTTGACCTGAAAAATGGACGAAATTTGCATGTTAATAGCAGAAAATATCGCAGTTTGGCAATCATTGTGTCATCGTGAACCCGTGTAAACTGCTGCAACGGTTCGAGTTTCCGCTGAGATGGCTTTTTCTTGAGGATTTAATTCGCTTAGCAATTTACTCGTCTGCGTCTTATTGCACTTTACGTCAAATAAAGTTTGACTGCCGTTTTTCATTCATTTCCTTTGTGGTATTGAACGTACTTTGTTTATTAGTGTTTTACTTAGTCTCTTGTTTCTATCCCTATTCCTTACTACTTTGGTCTATCTGTGTTGTATTTGCAGGAAATTAAGACGATATTCTAAACCCGATGTTGTTTAGTTTTCATTATTGCATCGTGATGATTAAGGTAGCTTTCTAGCTATACGTGTAGGTACCTAACTTACATACACGACTCGATATGTTCTATGTCTTACGTTAGAAGAACGAGCTCGATGTGCACGAGAGTGAAAAATAATATTATTCTGTAGCATAGAACGATCATACTGTACGTATAAATACACGCGATAAACTACCTATATATACTGCAGATACATGTCCACAAGAGGTACATGGGGATGGTGACTGGCTCTGTGGTGCGTGAAATGTGCCAAAGTACTTGTCAAAATGAAGAAATTATTGTACGTAGAGTATGCTGTATACGTTTATAACACGGGTTCAGCAACCTTGGCATTTTCAAAAACCCATCACGTAGAATTATACATACCGATACAGTTCCTAGGACCGGCGCTGAATGGTACGTACGAATAAGGATGACGTTTAGCCACGTTTTCCGGCAAGAAGTTATCCGGGTTGAATTTCTCTGGGTCCGGGAACTGGTCGGGACATCGGTGGATGTGGTAGAGTTGAATGTTTAAGTGAGTTCCTTTGGGTACTACGTAGTTTTCTGTTCAAATATTTGATGCATCGTTATATTAGTTTACGATCAGTAACACGTGTATTGTACGTACACAGCTACGTACATACGTATTAATTGCGTTTATTTATATGTTATTTAGGAATCTATATTCTAGCTAAACTATTCTTTGAATAAGTTGCAAGTTGTCAACAAAAGAGAGTGAGAGAAAATGCTGGGGAGGGGGAGGAAAGTTAGTTTGGGTGCAGTGTCACTCTCTCTGGAATATAGGGTGTTCAATTTCGAAAATGCCTCCTTCATACTACAAGTAGAGCAACATAAGTAGGACTGATGTAGCCTGGGTTGCCTATTCAAAACATTCCAGGAGCTGTATGATAAGCAATTGAATTTTATATTTTCAAAAAATTCCAATTTGAAAACTAAAAATGGTAGAGATCTCTAGTTCACGCCAAAGTGTGGTAAATATAATGTAGTATTTCTGGTAAAAAAATTAGGAGTGTAGGTGATGTGGTTTGAGAAATACGTGTTATGAATTGAATGCAAAAAAGTTTCAGAATTTTGAAAATTATTGTTAATAATTTTTTAAAAAGCTCTTATAAATACGCAATTGGAAATGTTTTCTTGAAGTAACAAGGTACCCCCTCCCCCACCCACCTCTTGACATGGTTACATTTTCTCTAATTGTTTAGATTACGTAGCAAAAATTGTTGTATTAAATTTTTTTCCTTAAAAAAAATTGATGAAAAATAAATTTTGGCAAAAACTTTTCTTTATTGAAATATTTACTAAATTTTGGTATATTTTCTCCAAATTAATTGAATATTTCACTAAAAAATACTTTTTGTGGAAATTTCTATTTCCATAAAAATTTTTTTTTTTCTGAAAAAAGGGTAAAAATTTTTGCAAAACATTTTTTTAAAATTACGTAAACAAGTTGTAAAAAATCTAATTATGCCAAGTGGGTTGGGAGGGGGTTGTACTCTATTACTTCAAGAAAACATTTCTAATTCTATACTTATAAGAGCTTTTTAAACAAATATGAACAAAAATAAATTTTGAAACGTTTTTTCACGTTCAATTCGTCATGTTATATTTCACGAACCACATCACCTACACCCCTAATTTTTTTTTACCGTAAATAATATATTTTATTTGCCACATTTTGGCGTAAACTATACTCACCTCTATCATTTTTAGTTTTTAAAATGGAATTTTTTGAAAATAAAAAATGAAATACCTATAATACAGTTTGTGCCATGTTTCGGATAGGCAACCCATACTACACTGACAATAAGTGAAATTCAAACAGCATTCTAACATGAAATTTTTTATTCAGTCTGCACCCGTACCCAAGTATCTCATGCTATTGTACTGGAGTTTTGTGGGGAAAAAACTCATGCCTTTGATGCAAATTTTAGTGATTTTCAAAATATTTGTGAGATTTTCCGGTTTTTAATGATCATTTAAGGTTTGAAGAAAACCTTTTTGACATGGATATGCCTTGGAGCTGGGTATCATTCTGTGAAAACGTGACGTTTTCGATGTAATGTTTTTGACCATTCCAGTGTTATCAATTATGGTCAATTTTGCGTGGAATTTCCCAATCGATTCCGAAGAATGGAATTTTATTTTTTTAAATATAACATTTCTGTATTGAAAATGAAAATTTAGCGTTCAAATTCAACGTTTGAAACACCGTTTCAGATTTCAAATTGAATTTAAAAAACTCGCGAAGAAAATTATATAATTTTTCATTTTACTGGGCAATTGGAAAATATCAACGTGTATAATAATGGTCGATTTTCTTCATAATTTAGGTCCAATTTTTGAATTGTCACACATTTTTCAACATTTTTTGTGATTTCCGATCAATTTTATTCTTTTTTTATTTTTTCAACTTTTACCTCATTTTCAATGATTTTAAACAATTGTTCTTTATTTTAGGTAATTTTTTACCTATTTTAGTAGATTTTTTTACTCAATTTTCACCCATTTTTCAACATTTTTTCTTAATTTTTGATCAATTTTTTGTATTCTTCGCATTTCTGTACAGTTTTTATTCATTTTCAGTTGATTTTCAACGATTTTTTTCATACTTTAGGTCAATTATCATAAGTTTTCTTATTTTTTTTCTTGATTTTGATGTATTTTTTGGTATTTTTGACAAGTTTACTTCGTTTTTTATCCTTTCTTTGTCGAATTTCTACCCAATTTGGAACAATTTTTTTGTTATTTCACGTCAATTTTCAACAGTTTTTCATGAATTTTAACCACTGTTCCCATATTTTGAGTCAATTTTCAATGCTTTTCAACGTTGTTTTTTTTTTGTGATTTTTGACCAGCTAACTGTATTTTTAACCAGTTTTTGTTAAATTTTTAATACTTCAGATCAATTTTTATCCGTTTTACATTTTTTTTCGTCATTGTCAATCAATTTTATCCGCTTTTTACCTATTTTTTTTTTTTCAAATTTTTACTTAATTTTCGATGTTTATATACGATTGTTCTTTTTAGGCTATTTTTTCATAATTTTTTAATCAACTTTTGATGATTTTTAACGATTTTTTCCCCATATTTTAAATCAATTTTCACTCATTAAACAACATTTTTTCTTGATTTGTGATCAATTTAATACGCTTTTTACACACTTTTATCAAATTTGTGCAAAATTTTCGATAATATTCAACATTTTTTTCATGATTAGGGTCAATTTTCATCCATTTTTATAAGATCGTCTCGTAAAGAAAAAAAAGGTTTACGTGTTCATTCGAAAAGGTGTGCTGTATTTGCTTGTAATCACTATTTAGAAGCCCAGGGCGCATGTACAAAGAAGAGGGTTGATATTTTGAATTAAAAAACAAAAAGCAACCTAAAACGTTATACTTTAGACAATTGAAATGAGCTTGTAAACGATTTTTAAAAGTTACCATCATTTTCCTCTAAGAATGGATGGAAAACTTCGATGAACTGCAAAATTATACGAAAATCAGCCTGAAAAAGTAACATTTTGTAATGCTTATTTTTCTTTTTTAAAAAATCCCAAAAATTGTTGAAATGAACTTTTTGGACGATGAAACCAATAATATGCATTTGTGATCTCACTCTATAGTCGGATAGGTTGATTGAATGCAATAGCCAGGGTTTCTTTAGCCTTAAAGTTAACTTCCCGATTTTTTTTAACCCCCTCCCTCCACCAAACAGTATTTCAGAAAAACTTTTTTATTGAAGTTGATTGGTTGGCTGGAGCAGAAATCAAAAGTTATAGATCCAGGGTACACGAGTTCTTCTTTTTATTTGAAACTTACGTTGATAGTTTAGCTTGGCTTTATTTTAGAAAATCCTTGATTGAAATAGATTATAATATCATTACATACCAATCATGACATCTTCATTCAGGGTACGTCCGATGAATGGTACGCTGGGAAACAGCCTTAATGTTTCTTTAATCACTCTTTCTAAATATTTCATTTCAGTTAAATCTCTAAGAGTGACGGACCTGTCACTATCACCAAAAATAGTGTCAAGTTCTTCGGTGACTTTTTCCTACAAATATAATATTCAAAAATTAAAAAAAAATTACCAATATGTATCAACTTTAATATCATAATTGATAAAAATCAAAGTAATTTTCGTTCAAAGTGTTATAAAAAAAAAACACCTTTATTTTAACTTTAATATCTGCGTAATATCTTTTTAAAATTGTCTTTCTTTTGTTTTTCCTGCGCATTTTACACTTGATGTGCACAGTATATGTAATGTATACACAAATACCTATTAATATTTCAACAATGTACACGGTACTAAGGCTTCTAATTCATTACACTAATATATGTAACACTTGTGCATTATACGTAGACGTACCTGATGCTCCGGATGTGATCCTAATAAATATAATACCCAACAAATAGACGCAGTAGTGGTATCGTGACCCTAAATGAAGTGGGAGAAAAAAAAAGAAAAGAAAGCACAGTGCAAATTGTGGTGGGCGTTAAAATGAAACAATTAGATAATCACATTTGACATGTTCAAGAAAAAGCAACGAATAACTAACTTCGAACATAAACGTATCCACTTCTTCTCTTATTTCTTCATCTGTCAAGCTCATACCATCGGCTGAAGCTTGCAACAATAAATCTAAAAATGCTAAACGCTTCTTCGTTCCTGTGAAAATATAAACGAAACATCGCCATAATTTACGAGCCAACATACGTACCTAGTGTATAGCTACATACGTATAACGTTTCTGAATAATTTAAATTCAGTTTTTGTTCACCCCATCGACGGAGTAGAATTTATTCGAGCAAAAATCGCATCGTTGCAATTTCTCGACGATGCGATGTTATGCGATACGGTGGTGAGGATAAAATATTAAAAAAAATTACAAGCCAACAAACACATGGTGTACGTATGTTGCTTGTATTGTAAGAATATTATTTGGTACGTATGCAATGCACTGTATGATGGTAAATATTACGGAGAATGTGGTTTTTACGCGTAGTTATTATAGTCTGTACTAAGTAGATACGAAAGGGTTAAAACAATGTAAAAACTAAAATACACGAGCTTTACCGATATCATCTTCTTTTTCAGTTTCCAAAACGTTGCTTACATTTCTACGAAATTCTTTACGCTCTCGAATAACCTAATATAAAAGCAAAAAACCAGACGATTATTAAGTACGTTCTAAAAACTACCGCAAACGTGTTACTATATAAGTACAATAACAGTACAAAATCCCAAAGTATTACTAGTACTTTACATTTTACAAAAAAAAAAAAAAAAGAGAAAAAAAAATATGTTAATGGTTGGCTAAAATTTGTTTTTATCTCTTCTCATAACAATGCTGCCATAAGAACATACGATTTTTATTTTTTATTAAAGCCACTTCAACCACCAGCACCACCATCGAATAAGATACCAAAAAAATATGTTAAATGATTATATTTTACATTCGGCTTTGAATCTGCCAGTGCCTCTGCCTATACAATGAACTACTCGTAAAATCACCATTTTCGCCGAGAAAGAAAAACCACGTTACGCTTTACTTAATGCTTTAACGACGTTTAAAATAAAGGTCGTCAAATTGCAACGCCTACCTTGACACAGTATAAATATTTAGGTGGTTTTCGTTAACGTTTGCCGGACATTTACTTTGCACCGAAAGTAAATAAATTCTATTCATATTGTATTTAAATGTGCCTGTATTCCTATATTGTATACAGTATCTTGTATGTAGATGCGTGGTTTTATATATATACTTACACCTCGAGAAAATCCGTGTAGGATCCTCAAACTTTTGAAATATTTTTTACCCATTTCTGTCCACTTGAATATACCTACCGGCCACATCCAAGGACGAATTGTTCGTTGGATTGTTAATTCGCTGATTCTAGAAAATAAATAACATGTAAAAACGTCAACGTCAAAATTTTTTTAAACTAATGATTCGAGCTCGATTTTCTGAAAGTGATTTTTTGAATTTGATGTAAGTTGACTATAATCCGTTTTTAACGATTGATATATAATTGCAAATGCTATCCTTTATAACGTCAGTCAAGTTTTTGTAATTCCTTTTTTAGTCAACGCTAAACTGTAGTTTACTTGTAAATCTAAAAAAAAAAAAAAAAAAAAAAAAAAAAACCATCCGAAAGCTTTCAATGTCTATTTACCTTCCTAAACGTAGTATTTTATGAAGTTGCAAATTGATCAAGGAGATGCAGAAATCCAAACTGGATCTTATAAACATGGCCAAGTTTTGTGGTGTAAAGTTTAAGGAATAAAGTAAACATTATCGAGGGGTTTGGTTTTAAATATAATAACAAGTTTCCATTTTTCTCAAGTCTCTCGTGGAATCTTGTGGAGCCTCCACTCCTCCTCGAGCTCCGCTTCGATTACAACATTCGAGTATAATTTTTTCGTTAGTTTTGTGATTCTTGCTAAAAAATTGGATGCTGTGTAGAAATGAATTTTGTGAAGTTGCATCGAGATCTTATTTACAAATAGGAATAGAAAATTTTCATGAAAAATTTAAAACTGGCTATGAGTGAATTTTTGTACGATAATGTGAAAGTACTAAAAGGAAAAAAAGGGAGTTGTAAAATTTACTTTGAAAAATTTGGAAGGGATTTATAGGGCCCCAATTTGGACCTGGCCGCTCAAAGAATTTACCCGTGCTGTGCAGAATTTTTTTAATTTTTTGAAAGGGGGAGGGGGGTCTTGTCTTCTGTAGCATTCAAAAAATGTGTTATTTGGTCAAAAATTAACGCTCAACTCGTGAAAAAAATTTGTTACTTTAAAAAAGTTCCAGAAAGCGTAAATTGTAAAATACACGTTATAATACGAAACATTCTTTCCAAGTTATCGGTTCAAAAAAAGGGAGTCTACAAGCACAAAATCATGCATCGTCGTTACCGCAAAGGTAATTCGTATAAAAAGTCAAGAAATTCATCAACACCCAAAATCTTGAGCCGTCTTTCGTCAAGACTTTTTCAAGACAAGACTTGAGCATTGTTTTTCAGGAAATCGTCAAGACAAGGCTACATTCATTTTTATTATTTTTTTTTCGAAATAAAAATCATTTGCTCAGCTCGATACCGGCTAAAATCGATCGGGCTATTACGGGGGAATATCTACACAATCTATTTTTGAGTCCTTGAAGACCATTGCGACCATTTTTACCCATGGTAGATATTTATTTTTATTTATTCATTTTTCTCCCGAGGCTAAAAATGATTTGCTGAGCTCGATATCGATCAAAATCAATCAAATTTCAGAAATAGGCTTAGATTGGCAGCGTATTTGATATTCTGAAGTGGTGTTGACTTCGGTTCAAAGTTCAGTTGTAGCTGAATTTGAAGGAGAGAGTGTTAGGGGATAAAAATCGTAAAAATTGTTAAGATTAATTAGGAAGGGAGACGTGAGAGTTTCTCCCTTTTTTTTTTTTCTGAAAAAGGCTTGTTTCCTCCTATCTTTCCTCCAAATTGAGCTAAAAAGTTGAAATTTGGTATGTAGATTTAGTAGGGGCCATATATGTGCCCTTTTAGGAGTCTGAACTTTTCAGCCTCATAGCATCCCTTCGCAGCCTCAAAAATGTGGTTTTTTGGTTGGTTTTTCTTTTTTTGAGTTTTTTCCTCGCATAACTCCCCTCCAAATTGGACTACGAAGTTGAAATTTGGTATGTAGATTTAGTATCGTTTCTTAATATGCTTTTTGGTGGTGTACATTTTTTAACCCTATTGCATCCCTCTACCTCTACCCAACCACTGATCTGGAAAAAAGCATTAAATTTGCAAAACTGACTTATAATTTGCTAATTTTCAAGCAATTTAATAAAAAATTAAAGCAATATTTTTTGAAAATTTCATTCGTAAATGGAATTATTAAAGATACTTATACCAAAAATTATCATTGATGACTAATTTTCGAAATTTCATTTTTTTCAGAGGTTTTGAAGAAATGTCACTTTTTGCGTTTTTTCTCGGTTTTCTGAAAGATTATAAAGAAATTTCTGTTGAGAAATGCTCTCCAGTAATGAATGTATGGGACATCAATTTTACGTGATTAAATAAATAATTGAATTTTATCTACCCTGGTCAATTTTTCTGGGGCTTTTGGAAATAGTCACCGTACACGCCTTGAAAAAAATGTTCTTAAAATTTTTTTTTTCAAACGGAGCATATTTCATCTATTTTAGACCCTTAAAAGTAATTTTTCAATTTTTTTTCTTTTCTTATGAACCTTTATTCAGCATTTTTGCATGTTGAAATGCCTATTGAGAATCTCTGGAAAGAGTGCAAGCGAAAGAGAATTGCCCTAAAATGAACAGAGGTAAATATACTTGGCACATTCGTGATAAAATTAACTAAAAAAATATTTGTTCAAGCCAAAAAAAAAATCTTAAAAAAACATTTTGAAGCACTTTTGAAAAATTGGTTATGGAAGGTAAAATTGAAATGTTGCATTTGATCGTTTAAAATTGATGTCCTATATCCATTTGTGGGTAGAGTGTCTCCAAAAAAATTTCCTTCGTGGCTTTTCGAAAAATTACGGAAAACGCAATAAGTAACATTTTTAAAAAACCCCTGAAAAACGGCGAAATGGTAAAAATTTGCCAACAATGATAATTTTGGAGTTAGGAGGTTGAAATTTTCACCACATCCTTTTGAGGTCATTTTGTAACTATTTTTAGCCCCCCCCCCATTTGCAGATTTTCAAAAAATCAAAATTCGGCTCAGTCTTGTGCTCACTGTTCAATAAGAAAGTTGAATCAATAAGAAAGTTGAATGATAGAGGTATGATGATGTGGGAGTAAGGGAGGGGGGATGAAATGCGTTTATTGAACGGTGTCGTCGGTAGTTAGAAATACATAATTTTTCTCTAAAATACAACCTTCCATCGTATAAATAGATGCCTAATTAGGTATGTCAGAAAGTCCGTCAATATTTGATTTCCGAAAGAAAATTTCGCAGCATTATTCGGCAATGAAACGTCGCATTAATGTTTCGAAAGTTCCAACTCAATTTTTTTTTTCGTGATGCGGTGAAAAAAATGACAGTGTTTGAATTAATACATTTACGACGACAACGTGAAATACTCTCGAAAATTTCATCATTAGAGTATACGTAGTTTGTCTATTACATCCCTATGGTGTAACCTATGTATAGTTGTGCAGTTCAAACACCTCTAATAACATTCAGTTCTGAGTACATACATCTTAAAACTCATTAATTTAAATGCATTAAAAGGGAAAAAAATTACATTAGTGTTGTTCGTTGCTCTTTATATTATATACTTTACAAACCTACGGTAGAACAATTCTAACATTATACTGGCTGCGAATTAATGACTACTTAAGTTACAAACAATACCACCATTTAGAGGGTATTTTTTACGTTTAATTTAATTTTAACCCTTTTAATAAATCCTAAATAAGGAAGACAATAAGAAGAAAAATCTTTTACACGAAGACATTCGCCGTGATAAATTTGCCCGCCACGAAACTAAGTACCTACCACTACACGAGTAAAAGTGAAACCACGCTCGAACATCGTAATAGCCCCCAAACTCCAACCCTACTTCAGCGTTATACTTCGTTCGTCTTTTGTTTTTATTCATTTAAAGCACGTGCGAACATTTATACGAAATTCTCAGGATACTAATTTAAAATTTCCTTCTTGCTGTAATTCACTTTATGAACAACTTATTCTTCGATAAACCAACACGACGACGAGCTTTTATACATTTTAAGGTAGTTATGGTACTTACTCGTAAATTGCTTTCACGTATTCAGATTCTAGATCTTTTTGCGCATTAATTGGAACACCCATCGCGGTTTCTGTAAATATTTCACAAAATTAATATTACTTCAGACTTTATACAGACATTTGTAAATATTTCAATTGAACGAGAAAACGTATTTGAAATTAAAATTGACTACGTTAAAAATATATACCATCTTGCGAGGTACGTGTACCTTAGCTTTCGTCTTTGGCGTTGAAAAATTTTAAATTACTTTGGCTCCAGCTGCGGTAGGTGTATCTGCTTGTTTCGCATCACTCTACGTTAAACTCCTCTAACTGCTTATTTTGGCCAAAAAATTTCAATTTAGAATCGAGCCAATGCAAGAGAGCGTAAAATTTTTTGAAAATTTTCAATTACTCAGATTATATTTAGGTACTTTTATTTTGATGGTACTTTTATTACTCGTGCTTATACAACGTTTATAAAAAGAACGGAAAAAAGGAATGCGAGAGGGAAAAAGTTTCCAACTTTCTTTTAATTTACCATCAGTAGTTTGAATAAATGACCGAAAGGTTTTTTACTTATTTTTTTGAGCGATATACCAACGCATAATATTACATGATTTGGAGGAATCAAAAATTTGCATTCACAAAAGGATTGTTTTTTTTTTTCTCCTTCGACTTTATCGAATGAATAGCTTATTCGTTTATATTTCGATGAAATAAAATGGAAAACTTTATAGTAATTTTTTTTTCACTACAGAACATTCTATACTGTTCTTGATTGATTGAATTACTTACAACCTGAAAAAATTTTCAAATTGTTTGGTTCAGTCGAGATAAATTTTCTACCGAACATAACAAACTACTGTTAACATTATACATTTTAGGTTTTTCATTCGCAAACAATAAAAAAATATACGTCTTTTTTGCGACTCGCTACGAATACAAAATAATCACTTTATCGTATTCCATCATGACATAGGCATAAGGCAACGGTAAAGAAAATTTTCTATTGCTAAATGGAAAGACGGATATGTCAAAAAATGTACGGATACTACTTTTGTAATAGAAAAAAACACGTATTATTATCAAATTATACCTAATTTTGTTTTTTTTTTTCATGTGTGTTGAAAAATTTTGGGTTTAAAAAAATGGTAAAGAAAATAATGCAGCTTCGTAACCTTTGTTTGTCCATTGGGAGTGCTCCTGATTGACATTGATGAATCCCTAAAGTACGATAAATTTTCTATAAAGTCTACAACGCACACCATCGAAGACGTTACAAGACCTTGGTAGACTATGGCGATGGCGCCTTCATTATTAAACTGCGATAAAAAATAACGTAAACCCTTTCTTTTTTTTTTTTTTTTGTAAAATTTTCTTCGCGATGTAAGAAAAAGTTAATGTACATATTTAAGCCTGCCTACATTAAATATTAGAGGCGCCGTCAGGCTTGCAGAACATCAGATTTTACTTTAAAATATTACTCACTGTGAGGTAGAGTGTTTTAACGTTTTTTAATGATGACTTAGGGTAAAACTATTTTCGTATTTATATGAATCATCTCAATTTGTACAAACGAGCTTGTGTATATATTCTTTGTAAGGGTCTGAGATCAACGTTAAAAGCTTTGTAAGATGAAGAAAGCCAATTTATTTTATTTTCGATCAATTTTTTCCAACATCTTGGAATTTTAAAACGTTCTTACGAAGTATCTTGTATTTTTAATTTTAGTTTCAAAAATATTTGTTTTGTAATTTTTAAAATTTTTCTTTATTTTCTTGTTTTTTAGGGTTAGAAAATTTTCTCTTTAGAAGTGAAAATTGTGTTCAAAATATAAAAACAATACCGGTAGAAGATTAGTTTTTAAACGATTTCTGGTAATAAAAAAAAAATAAATGTTTTTTTTTTTGATCCTTTGTCGTGATAAAAAAATATCTATGTTCGGGAAAAAGTTGAATGATTTTTCTTATAAATGTTTGATGTAGCCCCTTAGTATAATGGGTGGGGGGGTGATTCATTGAGAAAACAAGTTCATAAATTTTACTAATGTTTTTCTGGAAACTTATATTTTATAACAACTTGAATACGTTTGCCTTATCTGAAAATGATTTCTACCTTAAGAATATGAAAACGCGAAATTACTAAAAGGAAAATCCAATGGGTCAAGAGAGAAAAATACTTCTTCACTCCCCTTCCAATCGTCATAACTACAAACCCCTCTATGATTCGTACTTTTTAAAATTTGCCCCAAGTTGGAATCGATTTTTAGTTTGATTTTCTATGTCGTATCGTCACTAAAAACCAGGAGGCTGTTATCATTAATCGATCTAAGGCGGATGAGGGGAGGGGGGTATCAACAAAATCCGTTTTGGGGGCATACAAGACCATTACAACCATTTTTGGCAGATCAGATTTTTATTTTTAATTTTTTTTTTTTCGAAACTAAAAATCATTTGCTCAGCTCGATACCGACCAATATTGATCAAATTTGGGGAATAAGCAGAGATTGGTGCTGGATTTGATATTATGGAGTGAGGTTAGCCTCGGGTCAAAATTCGGTTTTTCCCAAATTCCGGGGGAGGGGGTGCTGTGGGGCTAAAATCGTAAAATTATTCTTTTTTGAGCCAATCAATAGTCAAACGAAAATTGTATTTCATGTTTACAGCTCAAGTCAATAAAGAGGGGTGATATAAGGGATTTTTCTCTTATTAACCGTGAAAAAGGGCCGTTCCTCTCCTATCTTCCCTGCAAATTGAGCTAAGGAGCTGAAAACTGGTGTGTAGACTTAGTAGAGGTCATACATGTGCCTTTTAGGGGTCTTTTTCAGCCTCATTGCATCTCATCGCAGCTCCGAAAATATGGTTTTTTGGGTGGATTTTCTCATATCTTGAGTTTGTTCTTCGCATAACTCCCTCCAAAATGAGCTAGGAAGTTAAAATTTGATATGTAGATTTAGTATAGGTCCTAGAAGTGCCTTTTGGGGGTTCCGACTTTTCATCCTCATTGCACTTCCTCGCAGCCCCGAAAATGTGGTTTTTTGGGCAGGTTTCCTTACATTTTGAGTTTATTCTTCGGAAAACTCAATTTCAAATTGAGCTTGGAAGTTGAAATTTTGTATGTAGTTAAATTGATATCAGATTTTGTAGATTTTCTTGGCAATTTTGATGATTTTTCAAGTTTTAACCAAACTCAATCATCGTAAGATTTGAACATTTTTTTCTAAAATCATTTTACGTCTCTTAAACAAATTTCACCAACGAGTTCCTTTCGTGTCACTTTGAAAATTCTTTTTTTTTTGTAATCGCGAATTGTGTTCGATTTTAGTTTGTTGATTTTTTTAAAAGATTAAAATTTCGTGAGGTGTTGAAGTACGCCAAAGGTTAACATTTCTCATAGTAGGCAACTGATTCGCAAATTTCAAACAGAACTTTTAGTTCGATTTCGTTATGCAAGTCATCAGATGCAATAAAAACGTAACCTACCTCGACATCTAGCGATATATCGTCAAACCTTGTTTCTGTATCACGCAATGAAACGACTACGAACAGAACAATTTTATGCCTCTTTCTTCGTAGTCCATGTCTCATGTATATTTAACGCGATAGATAGCATTACGATCTGCACAATTAAAATGAACTGAGTGCTTCTTACCGCAAATAATATCCAAGGCACATAAGGTGATGTAGGGGTAGACGTCGAAAGGTGGTTTTTCACATTTGTCCTTTAATCTGCTAATCATGACGTCTACTTTTTCTTGCATAACTTCGAAAAATATGTCTAAAATTTTGAAATGGAATGTCGGCGTGATCATTTTACGATGTGAATGCCATTTGCTACCTGAAATATAAATTATAACAAATTGAAAGTATTACTTTTGAAGCAAATATCCAGTACATTAGAGAGGCTCTACTTTGTATAACAACAACGAGTGACGATGTCGTATCTAAAGGAAAATTTTGGGAGATGCGGAGCTCTTTTTGATTTCGATAACGTGGAAAATTGTTGACAGAATTTAAAAAAAAAATTTTCATTTTTCTACTCGAAAATAAAAAAAAAAAAAAAACTTTTTCGATAGTTGAAAAATTGTCATAATTTTTTTTCCTGAAATTTTCCCCTCTAATATTTCGGACGTATTTATCTACATCTTTCGAAGAAAAGTTGAAGTCCCTCGTGGAAAATTTTCTGGTTTGCTCACTACTGATGACATTATGTAGGCGAAATATTTCTATCGTTTGAAATTTTACTCCCACCCAAATTGCAAAAAAAAAATCTATTGTTTGTTAGAACGTACATACGAGTATGCTGTATTGCATAATCGACGATAATAAAGGCGTTCGTCATGAATAATGCATCTGATGTATGCGATGAAATACACACCCAAAAGTGGCAGATTCTATAAGAGATCGCGTTTAATGCGTATTACGTACCTACTACTACGTAAGTTTGTTGAGAAAGAGAAAGAAAGATAAGGTGGTTGTCGAGAATCTTGATTATTTTAAGGGAATCATCAACGAGATGGTCTAATCCTCTTAAAAAGTTCATACCATCAATCAGACTTAATGGCATAGTTTATTTATCGTAGCTATTCTGCGCATTTTAAAGGATTGCGGCAAGACAACTTTATCATATTACAAATCAAACTCACCAGAGCTCGTTAACAATCCAGTGCCAAGCCACGGATACAGAAACTTATACGTTAAAGATTTTTCGATATGTTTCGAACTGCTCATAATTATCTGTAAATTAAAAAATAATTTAGTATAATTAAACGCAAGACGAATTCGATACCTTACGGCGGCGTTTGTTCCCTTCAAAGTAAAGATAAGCAGATTGATTTTTGTACTCGTATTCGTGACATTTAATTTACCTTGAATTTTTTATATTATACTGTATACTCGTCCGAGTTTTATACGGAAAATTTCAACATCGACAATGTCCCAATGGTACGCGATAAAATTCGTTAAAAGTGCCTTCTCTCCGTCTCTGTGTCATTTGCAAATTAACGACTCTCGTGTCTCGAAGGAAGAGATAATTTTTTTTTCCCAACAATTAAACGATATATTATAGGGGTCAATATTTTGTCGGTATTATCAACTCATTAGTCAATTTTTAATTAACATAAACGTATTATTAAATATCGATCCGAAGATGAATATTGTATACAAATAATGAACGCATTAAAGAGCGTATTTGAATTTTTATTACGTACTTTTTTTCTTTAATTTTTTATTTTTATATCTGTCAGCCGAAGTATATAGCGAAAATTTACGAATAGTTGGTGCTTTTATAACGATATAAGCAATGTAATGCCCTAGTGTAAACGTCTACTTTTCTTAATTTCCTGTGAAAAATTAAGAAAAATAATTTCATAACATTTATTACGAGTTCTAAAAACTTTATCGCGCTTTTTCAAAATATAATTTCGCCAGTTTCACGTTTTCCTCTCTTTTTCTCTCTCTATCGCTCTAACGCGAGTTTAAATTCTTCTAAAAGCTCACGAATCGTCTTGTATAATTTTGTACTTAATTTTTTACCTCAGCGTGCTCCGGTCTTAGAATATGAACAAAAGGTACAGGTCCGACCCATGAACGAAACAATGGGTAGAAATGTTTAGTTCTTTGGTCAATAACTTTGAATAATTCTGAAACAGAAATAAATTACGTATGAGAGTGGCACGATAGAACTATATTGACAGCTGAAATTTTCATAATATAGGTTTTTTTTTTTTATCCTTCCGTTCGTTCGTTGCTATTGAACTATACGTATCAACAAGTTTGTGTCTTACAATTTTATATGAAAACGTCAAAAGCTTTTTGACCGAGTAATAAATTGATATTGAAAGGTTATAATCGATAGTTTGAACTTTCAAAAGAAAAACTTGAATAAATAATCGAATATTTAAACTCGTTTTCAATCTTGATTGAATTTTTTTTATCGTCGATTATTTCGGAAAATTTCTTACGACGCGACGTGTCATTTCATCGACGACGACGATAGGTCCCTTTGAATAAAATATGATTTAAAAATTTTTATTACTTGGTACTTTACATAGGTACATATCTCGTATACGAATATGTTGGGGGTGATATTATTTGCACTAGTTTCAATAATGTCCTTTAGTGACGTAAAAAAAGTCATAAAACTGAATATGGTTGTCGGTATTACTTTTTAGAACTTTACGAAGGTTTAAATGGAAAGTGTACGTAAATGCGATATGACTGCAATAGGTACTACAATGTAATGACCGGATTTTCTTATTTCGAATACGTCACTTAAACAGCAACCTTTTTTGTAAAAAAATAGAGTTTCTAGAAAAACAAACAAATCAATTATGTAGGTAACAAAAAAAAAAAAAAAAAAAAAAAAAAAATGAAATGAAATTCAGCGTATTAGTAACACAAGCAGTCGATTTTATTCATATTTTTGAAGGAAACCAGTTTGTTGACATTCAAAATTGATACATTTTACCCTGAAAAGTCTTCAAGTGAAGTGTGATATATTTTTATGAATTTTAATGTAGCGAAGAATTGACTAAAGAGTAATTATCCTCAATAAATTGCATTATGTTTTTTTGAAAAATGAAGTAAACTTGTTTATGCTCAGAAGAAGTGGGGCAGGAAGGGTGGGAGAATGATCCACTTGAGGGTCACAAGTACCCTTGAGGGTGGTGCGGATTGGTAAAAAAATTTAATTCGTGGATCTGTCAAGATGTACAGATACATTGGGGAGGGAGAGTGTGGAGCTGGGTGAAAACCAATTAAAAAAAATTGTTATGTTTTTTTAGGGCTGTTGTGGGGTGTTAAGGGCTCTCAAAAAACACAACTAAATCATTTACCAAATCTAAATGCCAAAAGTTGTAGGGAGATAAGCAAAGGTAAATTTTTTGTTTTTTGTTTTTTTTTTTTTTTAACGAAAGTTTGAAGAGGCGGTAAAAAAAATTGCGAAATGACGTCAGATGAACGTGGTAAAATGTGAAGTCTCTAATTTGATCCTTATTCACCCTTCTCCTCACTTTTACTTTAAAATTTCAAAATTTGCATGAAAAATCAAAAACAATTTCTATTTTTGATTTTTCTGTTGCTAATAACGTGTCATAATAAAACACATGAGACTAAAAAAAAAAAAACTTCGAAATTTTTTTTCCTTCAAAATTCTATCAATCATCTTAAATTTTTTCTAGGCAATGAAGTGAAAATACGAAATCCTCATCATCTTTTATGACATAATAAATGAAAGTATTTTTTCGAAAAAATTCAAAATATTCGATTTTTTTTATTTTTAAACTTGGTTTTGAAACCCCTGAAAAGAAAAAAAATTGCGAAACTTTATTTTTTGGTCTTATATGGTCTACTGTGACACGTTGGCGCCCAAGAAATCGAAAAAAGAAAAATATTTGTTTTTTCTTTTTCCATGCGCAGTTTAAAATTTTAAATTAAAAAGGGGTATGGGTAAGGGTCAAGTTGGAAATCTCAAATTTTTATCACGCTTATTTGATATAATTTCGCAACTTTTTTTCATAACCGCTCTCCAACTTTCAGGAAAAAAACAAAAATTGAAACACCGTAATGCATACTATCGAGATATACAAATACTTGACCAAAGTTTTAGACTTCAATCATATTGGTGTTTGAGGGGGCTCCTTTTTTGAAAAACACTTGTGATTTTTTTTTTGAAAGTGCTAATCGATCAATTTGCGAAATTTTTGGTCATGTTGTAGATCTATATGAGAGGCATCTCTGAAAAAAATCAACCCCCCCCCCCGCGTATCCCTCACTTGAACAGTAATACTAAGTAGATGCATCTCTGAAAAAAATCAACCCCCCCCCCCGCCCCTCAATAACTTACGCTCGAAATGACCATTTAAAGTGTTATTTATTTTTTCAAGTTAGGATACTGGTTTGGTACAATTTTGAAACCTTGATTTTTGGATGCGTACTTGATCACCCTTATCACGAATATTTTTTTCGAAATTTTAGTTCATAATCGCCATGGTCAAAATTTGAAAAAACTAGAAATAAGAGATAAACAAGAGCCAAACTGGAAAAATCTGAAAATGCCGAAATTTTTTTCGTATTTGGTATAATAGCAGCTAGTAAGAGTAGAAACTCCGATGAGAGCTGCTGCTGAACCTTAGCAGCCCCTCCTCACCCCATTTTAAGACTACGGATACGTTCATGATATTGGTGTTGTTCTCGCATAAATCGAACCACCTGAACACGAATATAAAATCTAGCTTCAATCATTGATGTTTAAAAAAAAAAAAAAAAAACTTTTAAAATACCATACATGTTGAGGATCCAAAACTTTGGTCAAGTATATATCTTGATAGTATGCTCTTGGGCAACTACCACCGAAGTATTATCCCAAAATTCCATAATTTACTTACGCCAATCTCCTCGTAGCCTGCTGTGCAAAATATCAACTTATCTGTGGTCCAATTCTGTTATTGAAATTTTGATCCTCTTTCGATTGACTTGAAAACGAACATTTTTTACTATTCCTATCTCTTGCAGCCATCTTCAAATTTTAAACTTGACTGAATTTTGGTTCTAGACCAAAGTTTTAGTTTCGCCTCCCTCCGCCCCATTTCATCATTGTTTAGAAAGGTGAAATGAATCCCTTCTGGGATTTTCTAACTATCCAGTGCGAATTGGTTCCCAAGGTCTGAAAAGACACTGGTAAAAATTTTAGCCCCCCCTCCCCAGCTGAATTTGAACGATTGGGACCAGTATCGAGCGGAGTAAATAGTTTTAGTCGTTGGATGAAAAAATATCTCATCATACCCATTCTTAGATCGTAATGAAAATCTCTGTAGATAATGAAGCTAAACCTTTTCGTTCAACCAACTTTTCTCAAAGCATAAAAGTTTTCATTAACAAATTTAGCAAGCACGAGTAATAATAAATTGCATACCGACTCGTAATAAGTTAAAACAATTGTTACAATGTTTTGAGGAAGAAATTTTAATAAGTTAACAAGCTGATGTTGAAAATAGTTTGTGTTGGAGTTGAGAACGAATACCAACGATAGTTATAGGGCGGATGTGTTTTTCTATACTAAACATATGGAATTCGAAAAGTGCCTGTGGATAATAATTCCATATACTTATTACCTATAGGTTTATCAATGTTCATTAAACTAAAACACGAAGTGCACTATTCACCTAATTAAAGTTAGCCAACTATTTCTGCACGAAACGAAAGGTAATCTGCAACGTGTGCCTTTAATTCCCTTCACGAACGTGTACTAAATATAAATTCCTTAAAGTTGTTTTTTTTAAAAGTCACAAACCAAAGAAAAAGATGATATCGTCGAGTACCCGCTCCTACGTAGAGACCATTTTAAAAACGTTAAATTAAAATACACGAGCCTACTTTGATAAAGCTTAAAAAGTATAAGGAAGTTATTTTGTAAAGTATAAGGTACATAAATTTCGATTCGAACATTCGGAAAATATTATACTAACAGATTTCCGGTTAAAATTTTTTAATTTGCTGGATAGATATTTTTCGCTTTTATAAAAAAAGCCTAATCGTTATCGAGAGAAAATTAAAGTAGGTAAAAAGTTACCGGTACAGCTTGTTGAGCTTATTTTTCTGATTAAAATGCGCCCGCAGTAAAACACGATAGTAGAACTGTAATAACGGTAACCAAAAAAAAAAAAAAAAAAGCAAAAAAACAAAAAAAAAACGCGCGCGCGTTCAACTTTAATTAACTTTGGTGTAAAATTTATATTTTTTCTTCTTTATTCTACGGTTGGTTGTTTTTAGAAATTAGCAATTTTTACGAATTAACTTGATTAATATTTTAATACTGGAAATGGCGAGCGTTTTCGTTAAGGATGTTTGCATTTCTTTCCGCGATATTGGTTCTATTTCATTAATTGCCATTCAGGTTGCGAAAGTACCTACCTAATCTACCTAACCTACCTACTTGGTTACTCTGGATACCAATATGAAGTTGGCCTGGTTTCATCGTGTACGCTGATCATTTCGAAAACATAGAATTGGAAAATTTTCATTACGAATTTTAAACGACTAACAGTAGACTTAAAATAGGTCAGATTTATATAATTTACGCGAATGATAAAACGTATCACGATATATCTTTGGATGTTCTTTCTGTTTTGAATATTCTACTAGTTTAGTAATATGCGAAAACGCGAACGGGATTTATTTCGTCGAGATTAACGATTCGTGTAATATATTTCTTCTATTATGAACACATGAATATATTTTGCATATATCTATCTGGTTCTCATCTGTGTAGAATTACATTTAAAAAATAATACGTACTCATAATAAAATGGTGAAAATTCAAATGCTGTGTTATACGTATCTGTATCTACTTACTGTTGCGTGCAACTTTCAACTGTAAAACATTGCCAAATAATGGCATCGCTTTTGGGCCCGGTAATTTATCTATGTACTTCGCTATCCTCTGCTTTTTATTGTGCGACCTCAATATGTAATACAGAGGAATGATGATAAGAATACTTATTAACGTTGTTAGTATGAGATCCATCCTGTAACATATTGAAATCCATTCGTTAGATATTAGTTCTTAAATTTGAGCAGACTTGTGTACCATGGAGTCAAATTTTCTTTCTCGTAATCCACCAAGTTTACTGAAAGAGGTTTTTGATAACTTTTTCGAGAAGTTACATATCTTTGAAGCCACAAAAAAGAGGCTGAAATAGGCTTCGTGGAACAAACCGATTTTAAACGACTACTTACAGTGTTCACTCATTGTACTATGAGTCTTGAAAAAAAAAAAAAAAATGTACTTATGAAATCTATTTTGAGGGTTTCAAAACTTCAGAAGTTCATGATCATATTCATTTACTGAAAAAAAATTTTAATGAATGGATTCTCGTTTTTGGCTGCTCAAAGGGTCATTTGCTGCCGGAGACTTATTATTTGGAGAAGGTTTGGGGACTGAAAGATGTAGAATATATTTGAGATGTGAGATAAATCTATAGCGATTGCTGTGAAATCAGAGGACTATACAAGTGGTAAAGATGTGGAAAATATGTAAAGGAGAGAGGGGTTTGAACAGAAAGGATATCCTGGAAAAGCAATACGTTTACTTAGATAGAGGATAGTCAGCAAAGTGTGTGGAAATTCGTACCTTTGTTGGGACGGTTTTTTTGAAGGGGCGAAAAAAACTACTAGAAAGAAACTAAATATATTGATTTCATGTACAGAAATTGATTTGAATATTGACACTTCCCAAGAATTTTCATGATTCACGGTGAAATCGGAGATTTCATGTTGCACATGTTAGGTATTAATTTTTTTCTATGAACGAAAAAATAATTTACTCCGTTTAATATCGGTAAAAGTTGTTAAAATTCTGTCATTGGGATTAAAGTGCAGTAGAAAAACGTGAAAAATGAGCTGAACCCGATCAAAACGATCAGAGAAGGTTTTTTAGCTCATTGTACTTGTAAAAGTGTGTTATTAAACGTTTCCAAAATCCTCAAAAATCCTGTTGTCTCGTTTCCGCTTTTTAAATACTTTTTATAGAGTCCTAGTCTTTCAAAGTAACTTTCTTGTAAAATGATGAACGACGTATCAAAAAACATTAAATTTTATGCGGATTTCAAATACTCTACTTAAAATAGCGACGCTTCTTTCAAACCTTTAATTTTTGGGGCCCAAAGTTTAAATAACTGTTTTTTCAAACAACACAACCAGTTAAGAATGGTGAATCTACTCCCAACTGGGATTTTCAAACTTCCCAGTAAAAGTTGGTCCGAGGGTCTGAAAAGACACTAGTAAAAGTCTTGGTGCCTCCTCGCTTCATCACAGTTAAAAATCTTGAATTCTTCTTCCAGTTCGAATTCTCAAACTATCTGGTACAAGTTGGCTCCAAAGTTTGAAAAGACACTGGTAAAAATTTTGACCTACCCCCTACTCCATTTCATCACAGTTAAGAATGGTTAATCGACTTCCAGCTGGGATTTTCAAACTATCCAGTGTAATTTGATCCCCAATGTCTGAAAAGGCGGTAATCATTTTGGTGTCTCCTCCAGCCTCATCACCATTTCATCATAATTTAGAATGGTGAATCGACTTTCAACTACAGTTTTTAAACTATCTAGTGCAAGTTGGTTCCCAAAGTCTGAAAAGTCAGTGGTAAAAATTCTAGCACTCCTTCCCCACGTCTTCACCAAAGTTCAGAATAGTGAATCGACTTCCAGCTGGAATTTTAAAACTATCCACTCCAAGTCGGTCTCTAAGGTCTAAAAAAACACTGGTAAAAATTTCGACGCACACCACCGTCCCCCTTCCAACTTCAGCACAATTTTAGCACAGACCGTCCGTACGAAATAATTATATTTCGAGCACATTAGGTACGATACGAAGGGCTAGTAGAGTAGTAGGTGACCAAATTTTTTACCAGCCGCTTTCTAGATCTTACCGATCATCTTGCCTTAAATAGTTTGAAATTCCCAAGTCGATTCACCATTCTTGAATATACACTTGGACATTTCACTGTACGCCTCATTAAACTGGAAAAGCCTATGGTATTTTAGTCCTCCCCTTATATTGATAAGTAACATTTATCTATACAGTTTTAAACAAGTAGGTTATCAGGTATACAGTTGTTATCACTTTCTAAAATGATAAGCAACCTGTAAAAAAATATTCTTATGAACTATTTTTGTTTTGCTAAATTAATTGAAAAAAAAATACTCGCTAACCGAATTATGTAAGTATTATAAATTTCAGGCGGCCGTCGATGTTTAATTTTTTGATACAGGTTCAGCGAACATACGTGAACTTGATACTTTGATTAAATGAAATTAACAAGCTACCGAATAATTAATTCATCATCGATTTACCAAGTAGAATACACAATTTGAACGATGATAATATGTTTTCAATGTTTTAATTATTATAAATAATTTCCATGATACGTTAATAGGAGCCAATGTACTTCATACTTTTTAAATCATGAATCATCGTTATGATGTGTAAGAATACGTCCCATCTATCAACCTACCTTCTTACCTTCCTAACTACTCTTGATATTTAAATTTATGTTTGGGATCGTTCAACTTCTCGTACTTATTATTTTTTTTTCTTCAATGCGCGTAAGAAGTGAATTAATTACATTTCGATATTATAAAAAGTAGATACTTCAGTTATCAGAATTAATGGAATGTGATTGCAATAATTGAAACTGAAACAATTATTACAATAAAAATTTTAATTTGAGCCATATCATTAATGTTTATAGGCATAAATTAGGTACATTTTATTCATGTATGTAGTATGAAAGATAATTACAGAGTTGAAATTTCAGTTTTATAAAAATTGCAATGAGTGACTGGGCCAGATGAATAAAAAAAAAATGGGAGGGCAGCAGATCAAAGTTCAAAAATGAAATAATTAAAATATACTTACAATTTTGTCGAAATTTCTAACCGATCTGAATGTTTTGAAATTTTAAAAGTAGAATATTTCGATTATTGTTGACGAATTGGCCATCAATAAGTATTATGATTTTTACTCGTCTTTCAAGAATCATTATTTCATAGTATTTGTCGACTAATGAAATATCAGATGTTGGATAATGCGTGAAAAAATCAATCATTGAAATACCATTTTTTTTTTTTTTTTTTTTTTTTTTG
>FIZR01002068.1:0-11123 GCA_900060175.1 Ferrisia virgata
AAAAAAAAAAAAAAAAAAAAAAAAAAAAAAAAAAATTTTTTTTTATCTTTTTTGAAAAAAAAAAAAAAAAAAAAAATACAATCTTAAATTTAATGCTTTTGCTTTGAATTGATAGGTATGAGAATTTTTTTGTTGTATCAAAAAATTTTGAAAATATTATCTCCATAATTAAAAATATTTAAATATAAAATTATCTGAAGTATGTCTCATACACTTAGTTTTTGAACAGCAATTCTAAGCAAACATGCAAACATTTATTTTTCCAATTCTTCTCATTACCACTTTTAGTATATCAATTAACTTACAAAAATTGTTTTGTAAAGCTATAATATGATAAAATTTCTATAAACCATTCTATAGAGAATCTAAATTTCATGTAATTTTGTAAAACTTTTGAGTTTGAGGATATTTCGTAATATTTCTGTTGAATAACGAATTTCGTCTAATTTTTTCTATAAAAATTACTCGTAAAGTCAATACTCTCAACGTGTAGGTAAATTTCATATTTAGAAATTTCATAAAAATGAACGTTAAATAGGTTTCTACTCTTTTTATGCAGCATATTATGTAATACATAATAAATCTAACGCGTTCTTCTGCATTTTACTGGTGACTTTGATGTTATTTTACGTATGGTAACTACCAAACTATACGTAGATAAAACGTATGTACGTTGAAAAACGAGGGAATGAATTTTCTAAATGAAAAAAAAAAAAAAAAAGAATACAGATATTTGTGTTTTGAATACATATGTTAATAAGCATGTTAATAACAACGTTTCTCATTGTTTATCATTTTTTTAAAAATGTTATTGGAGTTATGTGAGTATTAGTACCTGATATCTATCTAATTTCAGCTGAGTAACATGGATCATGGATTTTTTATTTTCGTAATTTTTAGTGTAATTTTATGGATAAATTTTCAATGAAAAGTACAATATGTAAAAATCGTTTACACGTAGAATCGAAATTTTACGTTCGGATCGATTTGATTCAAATTCTTACCTAATTACATGGTTGAATTTTGAAATTGACTCGAATTAAGGGCAAATGAAAAAAAATACATGTTTTACAACAGACGTTTAACGAGAAGCATCCTTTTTGGCCGAATATTAGGTGCATATGTCTTTAATCGGATTCGATATTAATTTCTTTTATACAAAAATTTTTCGACTTTGTCAATTTTCTTTACCGCCGGTTAGTGCTCTACTCTTTATGAGGCGGTGGTTGAAAATTTTTCAGAGGAGGACTTCTAAAATTTATACTCGATACAGTATAAAAGAAGGAAATGAAAAAATAAAAATAAAAATTTGAACTCATTTTTTAAGCAACATTATTGAGTACACACTCGATTAGTGGTGCAGTTAGGAGGGTCTACCCGCCCCCCTCCCCCTATAAAAAAATATGAAAAATTTCTAAATTTCTGCTAATTCTTTCTTATGAAATTCCTGAAAATGCACTTGTAAAATTTATTAAAAAATACCTTTTTTTTTTTAAGTTTTACCTTCAAAATACAATATCTTTTAAACCACGCGAATTTCAATAGAAAAAAAATTGGACTTCACCCCACATGGAGATGTAAAATTCAACATTCAGAGCTTTGAAACACGTTAAAAGGTTACTTTTCTGGACCCTGATCCCTTACGCTCAAAATTTTCCAATTTTCGTTCTCGCTTCGCTCCGGAAATATATAATATTTTCTCATCGTGATGTGATTTTTGTCAAACAGCTGAAAAGATAGATCTGTTTGCACGGTCTTGTTGGTAATTCAAAAGAGATTCAAAATTTTAAATTTTAAAAACTGAAATTTTAACTTTTGAGATAAAATTTGTATCTTTTATGACGACTATAAAGTTTGAAAGGTATCATTTAAAAATATGAAAGAATTATCCTTAATCGACCTTTTTATGTCTGTTTTAACGAATTGAAAAAATGAATTGGAATATCGATTGTTATTGATTTGAGTTCGTTGAACATGAATATTCACTCATTTTCTGGAAAGGTCCGTGCCTCGAGTATCCCCCTCACCAGCTGCAAAATAGAAAAATACAAATAAAATGACGTGTAGTGCATCGATTGTTACTTCTTCGTCTTATTTCCTCAATTCGACTTTTCCGTACTCACATTTTTCAAATTTTTGGTAATTTGAAGATCAGTTTTAAATACGAAGGAGTCAGATCCGAGTTACTTTTTGGGTTTTGGAATTAGCCAATCGTACTCGCATTTGTGTTTTAAAAGTTGAAACTCATAACATCAATTAGTCAAATATAATTAATCTGATTTTCCATGTCATACTGTCAATGAAAACCAGGCTATTACAGTCTATCAACCTATCGCTGATGAGAGGGACAATATCAACAAAATCCATTTTGGGGTCCTAGAAGAACATTTAAGACTATACTGACTAAAATTGCTCCAATTCGGCTAATTGACTCAGTTTGACGGCGGATTAGAATGGGTAGGGGTGACCGCTAGTCAAAATTCAATTTGACCCAATTTGGGGGAGCGGTATTAAGGGTCCAAAAAGGCACGAATTTTTTCATTTTAAGCCAATTGATAGAGAATCCGAAGTTCCATAACATATCCAAAACTCGAGGTGATATGATGGTTTTTTTTGGACCATGGAAAACGACTGTTCCAAACCTATCTCTCCACCAAATTGAGCTAAGAAACGGAGATTTGGTATGTACATTAAATTAAAGTTCTAGATGCGTCTTTTGGGAGTTCCGACTTTTTAGCTGCATTGCCCCCCCCCCTCCGCCCCAAAAATTGTTTTTTTGTCGATTTTCCTTATTTTCCCCATTTTTTTAAGTTTCCTGCTCACATAACTCGCCTTCAAATTGAGCTAGGAAACTGAAATTTGGAATGTATGTTTAGTAGGGGCCCTAGATGTGTCTTTTGCGGTTTCGACTTTTCAGCCCCTTTGCACTTCCTCACAGCCCTAAATAGGTGGGTTTTTGGTCGGTTTTGATAGTTTTTGATGTTTTTTCCTCGCATAACTCCCCTCCAAATTAGGCTAGGAAGTTGAAATTAGATACGTACAGTCAGTAAGGACCTTAAATGTGCCTTTTGGCGATTTTAACTTTTTAGCCTCATTGAACTCTTCCTACTCTCAATAAGTTTACATTCTGGGGCATCTTTACGAAGAAGAGAAATACCACCCGCAGAACTCAATAATTTTTTTTCTATTTAAGGCAACAGCAAAATCTGCAAATGTAGCACTGTCTTCCTTCCCTCTCTTTAAAACCTAAAAGAAGTATAATAACAGGTTATTAATTGCAAGTTTAGCCTTCAACAGTCAACATCTTTGGGAAACTTTGGGATTCATCCTGTCATCAAGATCTCACATGGTATCAAGTCGCACAATTAGTTCAATAACTCTTATTCGTGTACCTGACAAAGGTAGCCTTTTATAATAGCATCAATGAATAGTAAACCTATGTTCGTAGGTACATGTAAAATGACAACGACCTATTGATGATCTTACAAGATGGAAATAAAAATACGCGCAGTTTACAAACAGTAGACGTAGCCAACTTGTATATAATAAGTGAAATTATACTTTTAAACTTGAATACTTACAGTATCTCGCAGACCATTTTATGTGACAAGTTTTTCTAAAAATTAAGCAGTAAAATTTTAATCACCTTATCTTGGTCCATTTAATCCAGCGACAAATCACCATAAAACTACACTCAACGATGATCTCCCAAATTGGTTAAAATATTTATGTACGCCTTCCTTCGGTAGGTAGGTATTATAGTTCTCAGCTAAATGTTCATTTCTATGAGGAGTCATTTACTCGTAAATATTCAAATAGCCGTTAATTCGAGATATACGTAAAATAATTAACGCTAGAAAATGTAACCCATGGTGTAGTAAGGTACCTACCGGTGTACAACTTTTTACAGTAAAATATGCCGACGTACGATATTTCTTTAGGTTGGAAGAAAGATTTTAAAAAATTAGTAACGGCGTAATGCGCTCGCTTTTTAATTCTTTGTTTACATTTCACTTTGGTGTAAATTTTACCTTTATCTTATGGTTATAATTATTCATGGTCTTTCACCACATTCGAACAGCATAAAAAGCCCTGAAAGCCAACGATATAATCTCTTTTCGTACATACGCACCTCTTACTGACTGATGGAGATTTCGCGAGATTTCTTTTAATTTAAAGCTTCACAATTTTTTGCCAACTGCAATGAAAATGTCTCGTATGAAAAATATCTCCTATGTGACATCCTACTCCTGTTATACATACCCAGTGGGCGATTGCCAATCATAGTTTTTTTCGATGTTGTAGGTGAAAAGAAATAAAAACTTTCACTTCGTCGGTAGGAATATTTTCATACATGAAGGCATCGATATGTTGAAAATTAACTTATGTAATTTTTTATAAACTCTAAGTGAATATTCAACCTGTCACGTATACACTTCGATGTACCTTCCTTCAAATCGATGTTTAGTGGTATATAAAAAAATGTTGAGTTATATAGTCACGTGTATTATGAATATATTCACTTTAAAGGCCTTAGAGAGTTATAAATTTCTTACTTTTTTTTTCTTCACAGAAACGAAAAATTCCATTTCCTATTTTTGATACGCGAGTATAGGAGAGTTCAAATGTAAAGGAAAAAATATAATAATTGTATCACACATCACACATATGCTAACCTATGTGCAAGGGGCGCATAGTTTCACTCTCTTAGATGAGATAAGGAAATTTTAGATTACAATACTAAAAAATTCAAGTTCTTTTGGAATTTAGTGAGAACCAAATGAAATTCAAAAAGGGAAGCAACCATCCTTCTAAAAAAATTGTCTTCTTGATTAGGATTTTAAATTGTAACAATTTTGCTGATCCGTTACTTTAAATTACCCAGAAAAAATCAAAAGAGAGAAGTTTTTGCGCTCAAAATCATTTTCAAGGTCATCTAACAATAATTAACAGTTCATTTCAAAATTTAAGGTCAAAAGGCATTTCACCAACGTCTGGGGGTTATGTAAGGAGGGCTTGGGGGCTATTAAGGTGATCTGAGTTCTATATAAGCGGAAAGCGTCTGAGAGCTATATAACGAGGCTTCAGAGCTATAAAGTGTGTCTGAAGGCTAAATTGACGACTTGGAGGCTATTGAAGGGAATGTACGGCTATGTAACGGAGCTTCGAGGCTATTAAGGGGATCTGACTGTAGTAAAAGGGGGTTTGGCAGGAGTGTCTGAGGACTATATAAAGAGGGTTTGAGATACTACTAACAGCGTTTGAGCGCTATATAAGGGGATTTGTAGGCTGTTAAGCAGCTTGCAGGATATAGAGTGTCTGGTGCTATATAAGCGGACTTAGGGTCTATTTACGGCATCTGAAGGCTTTATAAGGATGCTCGAGAGCTATTAAGAGTGTCAGAGGGCTATATAGGCGATCTGAAGACTATTAAAGGGAATCTGAGGTAGAATAAGGGGGCTTGGGGGCTAAACCCTTGATAGGTGACATCTCATGTCATTTGGTGACACGGCGGCAAATTGTCGCATGTCACCGAATTTAATTTATACATTTATTTAGTCCGTTTTTCTGGCTAATACACTAAAGCTGCTTAAAATCACCTCTGCCCCTCCTCCTATTCTCCAACCCCCCTCCCCTTGGTATGGCTTTGAATGATTTCAATGGTATGTTTCTAACAATTCCCAAGTTATTGTCAGCCACCTTTAGGCAACTTCGCCAACCCCCATTTCAGGGCGAAAAAAGGAACCCAAGGTTACGACCAGGACTGTTGATTCACACTCTCTTCTTCTGCGCGCGCACGTACACACACACACATTCACAGATACACTGAGTATTTACACTGCCAGGGACTTCGAGAAATCCCCGGTGCTCTAGAATAACCCTGGGGCCTGCGAAATTTAAATTTAGCACGGGGCGATGGAATAAAGCCTGGGATGGAGGTAGGGAGTGTTCCAAAGGGTTGCCTTAATTTCGGGAGTAATTCAAAGTTAGTTCCAGGGAGGAGGGAGGCTGTTTAGGGCATTTGAGGGCTATTAAGGGCGTCTGGAGGCTATATATGCGGTCCAAAGACTATTAAAGGTCATCTGAAACTATACAAAGGAGCTTTGAGGCTATAAAGGGCATCTAAGCGCTGTACAAGAAAGCTTGGGAGCTATTAAGACCGTCTGAAGGCTATATAAAGCAGTTTCAGAGCTATTATAGGTGTCATAGGGCTATATAAGGAGGCTTGAGAGGCTATTAAGGGCGTCTGAAGGCTATATTCGTATTCTAGAGGCCATTGAAGGACATTTACGGCAATATAAATGGGCTTCGGAGGTATTACGGGCGTTTGAGCACTATCGCTATATAAGAGGGCGTGGGAGCTGTTTAGGACGTCTGAAGACTATTGAAGGGTATCTGGGTTTGTATAAGGGGGCTTGGGGCTATTCAGAGCATCTGAACGAAAAATAAGGAGGTTTGAAAGCTGTATGGGGGAGAGGTTTAAGGGCGTCAGGGGGCTATATAGGGGTGCTTGTGAGAGCTTATTGATCTTATCCAAAAATGAAGCCGTTTAAAATAGATAAATTCACAAAATGTGCAACTAGAATTTTTGTGTAAGATTTGAGCTATTAGAAAATAATGATGTCAGTATGGTCTTGGCTAATAGTTGATACTATGAATGTCTATGTTCTAATTTGATTTGTAAAAGAATTACAAATTAAAGTATAACCACATCAGTACGCACTTTTTACTTATAAACGAACGATTCTTCTACGGATATTTCTAAGCGTATTTCAAAAATATCTTTTTAGGAAAGGCTAGATAAACTTCCTTCCGCATAGGCTAAGCATCAGCGTTCAGCGAATACCCTGGGAGAGAAATGCTAAAAGAGTGTAAGTAAATTCCAGTCGACGATGAGACGAAGACGACAACGACGGCGACGCAACGTTAAGTTCATTGCAAACTTTTCGTAAACGCTAAATACGAATGTTGTCTTGGTTTTGAGAACACGGATGCAAATTGCTTCAACAAATTAGCAATTTTGCCACACTATTTCCGTAATCTGACTCATTTACGATGTTAGCAAAGGCAAAAGTTGAAAACTGTGTGTAATCATTACAGCTACATCTATGAAATAATGTCTCAATAATACACTGCGAGAAGAACTATAGCGTATCCATCCCGACGCGAAATTAACCATTACCATGTCCATCCTCTGGGGATCATCGAAAGTATTAGCTACCTACTGTACTTTGACAATCGAACAATTGAAACGAAGAAATTTTTAGCCGGGATTTTCTTCGTATTTAATCGTATTATTTAAAGTAGATCCTAGCTTTGTAATATCTCCAAGTCTCGAGCTGGGTTCGCATTTTGTAACAGATTATCTTAATAATTGCGGTCTAGTGTTATAAAACTGATTAACAAACTTTTTCAAAATAATGACACTTGGCTTTAAAACTTCGACAATTATAAACATAATGCATTAATTGCATACTATTGTCGAGTACCTAAAAAAAACACTATTACACAGTAGAATTTATATAGGTGCTTTAAAATATAATAAATATAATCGTTGTAAATATTTATATTGCCGTCGCTTTTGCCCGGTATAAGAATATATACTCGTACCTACCTGCCTACCGTATATGGTTCAATATTTATATAAACTTTTTTCATTACATTTTCTGCTTCAGTGTGTAATATTTAAATGAAAATTCCGCTTTTTCTACTAATCAGCGATGGGAGAGAATTAAATACGTTCAACAATGCAGATTATAATGTTTGTAATTCGAAGTTTCGTAGAGTTGAAAAAAAAACCTGCTGCGTTTAAGTAGAGCTTAAAATTTATCGATTTCGTTCAACAACGTGTAATTAAATTTACTATAATCTTGATTTATTGCCTGGCTGAAAGTATTTTTTTTTTTATTTTTATTAAACAACGATTTAGGTGCCACTGTGAAAAAAAAAGTTTTTACACGATCCGCACCATGCGCGCAAAAGAAATCGAAATTTTTTGTTGGTTCACGTACTGGTACAATGAAAAGATCGCAATATTGTGATACAATTTTATAAATTGAAAAAAAAATACGAGAGTTTTACTCGTTCGAATTTTACTAAATGAAAGTGAGAAGTTTGGAATTAGTTTAATCGAGAAATTTTCAATACTATACCGTATTAACATATGCGTCATTTTGTCACGTTTGGCTGTACAGTGTTGCCAATTGGTTTAAAATTATATGTGTAGGTTGGTTAGATTTCAGTTGATTTCTTTGTTTAACTTGGTAATTTTATGGTAAAATGTTGAAGTTTAAGTGATTTTTCAACTCACTACATAACACTAAAATTCTGATTGAGAGAAGGCGGGGTTACAACACTGTGACAAATGGCTCAAAAAAAAAATTAAAAAAGCAAATACACTTCAAACATTTTTCCAATCCCACGGAATAAATTTGCGTTATTTTACATGGTTAGAAATTTTCTTTCAAGGATTCTTATAGGTGTGCCTAATCTGTTCAAAAAAAATTTCTCGTCAGTATAATCGATGCATAATTTCCATCGTAAAATTCAGTAGGTATTACCAATAAGGCTAAACAAATTATGATTTGAAAAAAAAAAAAGTTTAATGGTAGGTAGTAGGTACTAGGTACCTCTTTATTCATAAAGACTGTGGCAGAATAATTATTAAAATTTTTGAATTTTTTTACATGAATATTTCAAACAGAAGCGATAGGCATGAGAAAGAAATTCGGTCCTACATCTCTCGTTCCCTCCTCCAAGAGTTTTTTAGTTTGAAAAGTCGTAGTTGATTTTGATCTAGCCTATACTTATTTAACAAAATATCAAATGACAAAGATGAAGCCAAATTCGAAATGAATGTGGCGACTTTTTCGAAAAATTACCTAATAGCTATTTTTTTTTTACTGGTTTCATCATAAAATTTCACAAAATGGGTTCTCTCACATATTTTCAAAATAAGCCGGTAATTTTAGTGTTGCGTGGAAGTAAAAGGGGTCACATGTCTAAATAAACATAAAAAATTGGCCAATTACACTATATTTTTGGATTTTTTTAAATGAGCAAATTATTCAGAGCATTCGTCCTGAGTGCTGAACAGTTCTTATTTCCAGTGCACATACATCAGAAAAAATTTTCGCTCTTTTTAAAGATTTTTCCGCATTGGGAAAAAAATTCTTCCAAGTTTTGAATTTTGGTCCTAGGAGTAGGTATTTAGACCATTTTGAGTTGCGTTCAACTGTTATTCCGAGTGAATATGGAACAGAAAAAAATCTTCCAATTTGGGACTTTCCTCCATATTTCAGCTATTTTGAGTTGGGTTTTGTTGTTGTGGTATTTAAATTAGAAAATTTTTTTGCCCAAATTTTGAATTTTTTTTTCATGGATTACTAATCTGAACTATCAGATGTTAATTTGAAGTGAACACAATCTTGTATTCAGACCATTCTGTGTTGCATCCCGTTGTTATTTTCAGTGAATACGAATTGGAAAAAATGTATGATCCAGAATTTGGATTTTTTCCACTTTGGACAGTGCCGTAGTGAACAATAAAGAGTGAGGGAGGAGTAAACAGGCGTATTTTTTCAAATGAACGAGTTCATTTTGCACCCTCAATTAGAGGTATGCCTTGAAAAGTGAAGCATTAAAAAGAACTTTTCACTTATGAAAAAGTCATGTAACGTATCGATATATTGTAGTTTTCTTTTCGCTCGTCACAATGGTATAACTTAGTAAGTTGGCAACACTGTTACTTCAATTGGTAATCAGTTTTCCTCTTTTGTGTGTGTGATGTTCAATTTTCCTTCAAGATCTCATATTATGGACAATGGTAAAAAAATTGATGCATATTAATTTAGAATTTCCACGAAGCTTTCTTTGAAAGTGCATTCGTTATGAGCCTTAAGAGTCCATCAAGATATATTATATTTCCCGCGATGCTCTCGTGGAAAGTATATCAACGTTTGTCAATGGAGTTAACTAGCAATGTGGCACTCTCAGTCAGCTCTTTACAAGGTACCCTTTTCACACTTTTCACACTTTTTAACAACTTTTTACTTTTCATTTCACCAAAATTACTTTTCAATAAAAAGTCATATCTCTACCTTCAATCTGCAATTTTTGATCATTTTTCCGACCGGATAGCTTACCAATTTTACTAGCGGGGGGGGCAACAGGGGACGTGAGAGTCATACTTTTTTTTAGTCTCAAAAATTAAGTCAGAAGTACAGATAAAGTAAATGTGTGCGCATGTCAGAGCAAACGAGGTTGAAATTTTGAAAAATTAGGATTTTTAAACTACTTAAAAAGAGCATCTTTTGAAATTTTATGAAGAAAAAGGAAGGTTTTCGGTTTTTCAGTTTTCATAAGTTTTTCCAGAATGGAATTTGTTCCCTGAGCGGAGCGAGTGCAAAAATTTCAGAAAATATTAACGATAAGATGCTCAAACATGTGTATTTTAACGTATCTTTTTCAATATTCTTCAAAATTTACTTAATGTCAAATCTTCGGTTTTTCCGAATAACTTGCAGCTTTTTCGCTAAAAGTGGCACGCGTCACCATCCTATGACCTTTGGTCACCTACTTTTTTTTTTTATATTTCACCGATTTGGACCATACAGATTAGAATTTTTTTCGGCTTTTAGATTCATTTGCTATGGTCACTTCTTTATGCCAATCAGAGTCGTGCATCTGAAAAATCAATAATCGACCATGGAGGGGGGGATGAAATATTGCGCTTAGTCGTGTAAAATTGATGTCCTACATCGATTTCAGAGAGACGTTTCTCAAAAAAATTTCCTTCCTACTTTTTCAGAAAATCACGAAAAATCGTAAAAATGAATTATTTTGAAAACTCTTGAAAAATGTGGTGATGATGAAAAACTGCCGTCAATGGTTATTTTGGGTCAAAATAAGCATAATAATTCCATTTTTTTTAAATTAAAAAAAAATTTTTTCAATTTTTTTTTAATTTTTGAAAGTTTTTGAATTTTAAGTGAGCTTTACAAGTTTAAAAAATTGAGTTAAAGTGCTGAAATTTTTACCACATTTTTTTGAGGTCATTTCGCAAATATTGTGACCTCGCCACATGCAGATTTCCAAAAAAAAAAAAAAAAAAACTTAGGCTC